>SJYX01012066.1:18168-28463 GCA_006410675.1 Oreotragus oreotragus | reverse complement strand
ATAGTGAGGTCATGAGAGAGAGAGAATGAGAACTGCCAACCAGAAAAGAATTAGCTAATGTTCTCTTCTTCTGGCACCCAGAGTTCACAGGCTTCCCTTGGCTGTGTAGTTAATGCCTCACCAGGGAATAAGGGGGAATTAAGATGTCTTGAATGAGAAGCAGCTGAGAATGAGAAGCTTTGGCCTTAACACCAATTGCAGCTTAAGACCTGATTTCCAATGTGTATTTCCCTTCTCCCATGACTCATTTTGGGCAAATGCTAATGAATACCAATCATTCTCCCCATCTCAACAGCCTTGGGTGAGGGCCTGGGATCCTCAGCTCTGTGAGCAGCTCAAAGCAATGCTTCTTCAGGGTGGGGGTGCATGTGTGAAAGTCACTCAGTTGTGCCTGATTCATTGCAATCCCATAGACTATACAATCCATGGAATTCTCCAGGCCAGAACGCTGGAGTGGGTAGCCATTCCCTTCTCCAGAGGATCTTCCCAACCCACAGATCAAACCCAAGTCTCCTTCATTGCAGGAGGATTATTTACCAGCTTAGCCACTAAGGAAGCCCAAGAATACTGGAGTGGATGACCTATCCCTTCTCCAGGGGATCTTCCCAACTTAGGAATCAAACCAGGGTCTCTTGGATTGCAGGCCAATTCTTTACCAGCTGAGCTACCAGGGTGGGGGTGGGGGGACTAAATTAAAGCAAGGTCACTACTTTCAGGATAAATCTTGGATTTCTTCTCTTTGACCTAATTCTGCAGCCCCTTTGCCCTCTTGGTCTGCTAGACTTCTTCCAGAGACCTTCTGAACACCTGAACCAACCTCATGTGGAAGAGAAAGAATGATGTGCTTTTCAGGAAAACTCATGTCTCACATTACTCCCCCACTCCACCCACCCACCAGTGGCCCAACACCTGGAATTCTACTAAAAATTATCATTCCGTAGTCAAGGCTTTCATTCTCAAAATACAAGTGTCCAAATTCAATAATACATGTCAATAGTATTCCAAATGTTTATATCCTCCAATTTATCAACCCCAGTAAAAACATTTAGTCTAACAAAACAGAGACTGCAGCAAGATTTTTGCAGGAGGTGTTTATCACAAGATTGCTTATCACAGTCAACCCTCTGTATCTGAATTCAGGTTTCAACCAACAGCTGATCAAAAATGTATGGAAAAAATCCAGAAATTTCCAAAAAGTGAAATTTGAATTCTGGCAGGTCTGCAACAATTCACACAGCATTCACATTGTATTAGGTAGTATAAGTTATCCAGAGATGATTAAGGCAATGGCAACCCACTCCAGTACTCTTGCCTGGAGGATCCCATGGATGGAGGAGCCTGGTGGGCTGCAGTCCGTGGAGTCGTGGGGAGTCGGACACGACTGAGCGACTTCGCTTTCACTTTTCACTTTCATACATTGGAGAAGGAAATGGCAACCCACTCCAGTGTTCTTGCCTGGAGAATCCCAGGGACAAGGGAGTCTGGTGGACTGCCGTCTATGGGGTCGCACAGAGTCGGACATGACTGAAGCAACTTAGCAGCAGCAGTAGCAGGATGTACGTGCAAATGCTATATTGTTTTATATAAGGGACTTGAACATATGCAGATTTTGGACGGCTGGTCCTAGAGTCAATCCTCCATGGATACTGAAGGGCAACCATATATTTTTAAAAATGAAACTGATGCAAATGCCCCCAAATTAAAATATGAAACCAATTTGGCATGGCCATATGATGGAATATCAAGTCAACATTGAAAATCTTGATTACAACTTATTTTCTAAGTTAATAAAAAGAACAGAACAAAAAGTGTAGAGTGATTCTGATCAAAACAATACACATCACAAATATCTCACACAATATTATGCATAGAGAAAATTCTGATACAAAGGCTCAAAAATATTGACTGGTTTTCTTCAGGTGGTGAGATCCTCAGTGACTCTTTGAATTTCCACAGTTCTCTTTATCCCTTGTTTAGTGAGCATATGGTACTTTTCTGATGAAAATAAAAGACTTCTTAAAATAAACTGGTGAAAATTTCACAGTCCTTTAGAGAAGATAGGACTTTGGTATCTTGTTTTCACCTAGGGTCTCTGGGAATGTCATCAATTACTTACAATCCAAGGAGTTTTCAGTTTCATATCTTCTAGAGAAGCAAGTTTTTTTTTTTTTTTTTTAAGATTTTTTGATGTGGACCATGTTTAAAGTCTTTATTTAATTTGTGACAATATTGCTTCTGTTTTACATTTTGGTTTTTTGGCCCCAAGTCATGTGGAATCTTAACTCCCTGATCAGATATCCAACCTGCACCCCTTGCATTGGAAAGCAAAATCATAACCCGTGGACCACCAGGGAGGTCCTGGGGATCAAGTTTGGACTGGGAGAAGGCAAGACTTACATCGCTGAGTGTTGAGCAAAGGGAGAAAAGGAAAAAGCATACTGTTGGCCTGTGGTGAGGTGCTGGGATCATAACACACCAGTCCCAGCCCCATTCACATTGCCCGTTCTCAGACACCTGTAAACCTGGACACAATATTGAGAAAATTGCTTATAAGCAGGTAATGTGGCATAGTGAAATCACTGAATTAGAAGTACAAGACTTTCAGAAAGAAAAAGAGCAGTTACTGACAGCTGCCACAAGCTAGCTGGTGAGCACTCACAGGAAAAGCCTGGCATTTTCTAGTTAACTATTTCATAGGACATTAACATCTAACAAAATGATTTTTGTCAAAGACAAAACAAAACCTCTCTAGAAGTGTGCAAACCATAAAGATATCCTACTATAGTCGCTAAAATGAGTGACTGCGGTCTTTCTACCCCTACACCACTTCTCCCACCTCCTGAATTTAAGTTTTTAGGATACACAACTGCAGCTATCTAAAATTTCCTCCTAACAGCCCTCAATCCAGAATAAAGCCATGCTTCCTTGAAGCCTACTCCAATGCTCCTAATCCAAGCTCTATCCCATAGCAAACTTCTCATACAGAAACATCCCCTTTTCCCCATGGTGTATGCCCTCCCTTGTTGAAACAAGTATCAGTAAAGCCAACTTGTTCCATCACAGGTTTGTTCCTTCTGGTTTTTGGCTGGTAAACACCAACATTGCGTTTTCTTTTTGGTTCTGCCACTTACTGGACATATGTCCTGCAGCAGATGAATTGGCTTTACTGCACACTTTTTCCCTCATGTTTAAAACAGTTACAGGACTTCCTTGGCAGTCCAATGGTTAAGACTTCATCTTCCAGTGCAGGGGTTGTGGGTTTGATCCCTGGTCATGGAGTTAAGATCCAATATGCCTTGTGGCTAAAAATACCAAAACCTAAGCAATATTGTAACAAATTCAATAAGGGCTTTTAAAAAATGGTCCACATCAAAAAAAATCTTAAACAATAAAAACAAAATAGTTTCAATAAACCCTATACCTCTTATCTCTCAGGGCTTTTGCATTTTAGTGCTAATAAAGCAACTTATAAAACAAAAATGCGAAATCTTGGTTGAAAGTAAATTCAAAAGCAATGAATACTGTGATGTAGTTTGAAAAGAGGTACTGATAACTCAATGCAACTGAAGCAGCATTCTGATTTTTCTGTGTGCTTCCTGTGTGATATTTGGCAAACTGACTAAACTCTCTGAGTGTTAACAATGGGAAAATGATGATCATAATAGTATACCCACTTAAGAGGGTCCTTGTGAAGCATAAATGAGAGAATTATGGAAGAGACAGTTCACAGTTTACTAGCTGTGCATGCTGTTGCTGCTGCTACTGCTAAGTTGTTTCAGTCGTGTCCGACTCTGTGCAACCCTGTAGATGGCAGCCCATCAGGCTCCACTGTCCCTGGGATTCTCCAGGCAAGAACACTGGAGTGGGTTGCCATTTCCTTCTCCAATGTAGGAAAGTGAAAGTGAAGTCACTGAGTCGTGTCCAACTCTCAGCGACCCCATGGACTGCAGCCTACCAGGCTCCTCCATCCATGGGATTTTCCAGGCAAGAGTACTGGAGTGGGGTGCCATTGCCTTCTCCGAGCTCTGTATAGTAAATACGAGTACAGCAATAAAGATGTATAGAGGCTAGGTCTAAAGTTTATTCATCTTGGTTTTCTGGTGCTTGACACTTAGTAGCTATCTAAAATATATTTTAAATGAGTAAATGTGAGTGAATTACATTTGGAATTATTTTATTCACTGAACAAAATTTTGTGAGCACTTTCTACATGGCATGCCATATTTAATAATCTGAGAGTTCATTGATAAATCATCTAGCATCCTTTTCAGTATAGTGAAGGAGATAGACATTAAATAAAAATGCAAATAAACTATATTTACAAGTAGTGATAATTGGTAGATCAGGGTTTCCCAGTATTGACACCATTGAAATTTATAATGGTGACATTCTTTGGGGAATAATCCTGTGCCTTGGAGGATGTTTAGCAGCATCTCTCCTTCAATATTCACAAAACAATCAATGTGACTGAAAGATAAAAATTGAAAGATAAAAACCATGATTATTTCAACAGAGGCAGAGAAAGCCATTGACAAAATTCAATACCCATTCATGATTAAAAAACCTCTGGAGAATGTAGACATAGAAGGAACCTACCTCAACATAATAAAAGCCAACTATGACAAACCCACAGCAAACATTATCCTCATTAGAAACAAATTGAAAGCATTTCCTCTAGAATCAGGAATAAGACGAGGGTGCCCACTCTTACCACTACTATTGAAAATAGTTCTGAAGTCCTAGCCATAGCAATCAGAGAAGAAAAGGAAATAAAAAGGATCCAGATTGGAAAAAAGAAGTAAAACTCACTGTTTGCAGATAACATGATGGTCTACATAGAAAACCCTAAAGATGCCATCAGAAAATTACTAGAGCTAATCAATAAATATAGTAAAGTCACTGGATATAAACTTAATACACAGAAATCCTTTGAAATCCTATATGCTAACAATGAAATATCAGAAAGAGAAATTAAGGAAACAATCCCATTCACCATCACAATGAAAAGAATAAGATACTTAGATGGAGAAATATACCACGATTTTAGATTGTAAGAATCAATCTAGTGAAAATGAGTAGACTACCCAAAACAATCTATGGATTCAAAGCAATCTCTATAAACCACCAACGGTATTTTTCACAGAACTATAACAAATTATTTCACAATTTGTATGGAAACACAAAAGACCCCAAAGAGCCAAAGCAATCTAGCGAAAGAAGAATGGAACTGGAATAATCAACCTCCCTGACTTCAGACTATACTACAAAACTACAGTCATCAAGACATTATGGTACTGGCACAAAGACAGAAATATAGATCAATGGAACAAAACAGAAAGTCCAGAGATAAATCCATGCACTTATGGACATTTTATCTTTGACAAAGGAGGCAAAAATATACAATGGAGAAAAAGTCTTTTCAACAAATGGCGTTGGGAAAACTGGTCAACTACATGTAAAAGAATGAAATTAGAACATTTTCTAACACAGTACACAAAAATAAACTCAAAATGGATTAAGGATCTAAATGTAAGGCCAGAATCTATCAAACTCTTAGAGGAAAACATAGGCATAACACTCTATAAGATTAATCACAACAAGATCCTCTATGACCTACCTCCCAGAGTAATGGAATAAAAACAAAAATCAATAAACGGTACCTAGTTAAACTTAAAACTTATTCTTGTTTTTTGGGGGAGGCTTCCCTAGTGGCTCAGAGTTTAAAGCATCTGCTTGCAATGCGGGAGACCGAAGTTCGATCCCTGGATCAGGAAGATCCCCTGGAGAAGGAAATGGCAACCCACTCCAATATTCTTGCTTGGAGAATCCCATGGACNCGGTACCTAGTTAAACTTAAAACTTATTCTTGTTTTTTGGGGGAGGCTTCCCTAGTGGCTCAGAGTTTAAAGCATCTGCTTGCAATGCGGGAGACCGAAGTTCGATCCCTGGATCAGGAAGATCCCCTGGAGAAGGAAATGGCAACCCACTCCAATATTCTTGCTTGGAGAATCCCATGGACAGAGGGTCCACGGGGTCACAAAGAGTCAGACACGACTGAGTGATTTCACTTAAACTTAAAAGCTTTGGCACTATGAAGGAAACTATAAGCAAGATGCAAATACAGCCCTCAGAAAGGGATAAAATAATAGAAAATGAAACAACTAAGAAAGAATTAATCTCTAAAATATACAAGCAGTTCTTGTAGCTCAATACCAGAAAAATGAACAAGCCAGTCAAAAACTGGGCAAAAGAACTAAATAGACATTTCTCCAAAGAAGACATAAAAACGGCTAATAAACTCATGAAAAGATGCTCAATATCACTCATTATTAAAGAAAAGCAAATCAAAATCACAATGAGGTATCATCTCACACTGGTCAGAATGCCCATCATCGAAAAGCCTACAAACAATAAATACTGGAGAGGGTATGAAGAAAAGGGAACCCTCTTACACTGTTGGTGAGAATGCAAATTGGTGTAACCACCATGGAGAACAGTGTGGAGATTCCTTAAATAACTGAGAATAGAACTCCCATATGACCCAGCAATCCCACTGCTGGGCATATACCCTGAGGAAAACAGAACCAAAAGAGACACATGTACCCCAATGTTCATTGCAACACAATTTACAATAGCTAGGACATGGAAGTAACCTAGATGTCCACTGATAGATGAACGGATAAGGAAATTGTAGTGCATACACACAGTGAATATCACTTAGCTATAAAAAGGGATGCATTTGAGTCAGTTCTAATGAGGTGGATGAACTTAAAGCCTACTACACAGTGAAGTCAGAAAAAGAAAGATAAATGCTGTATATTAACACATATATATGGAATCTAGAATGATGATTCCGACAATCCTATGTACGGGCAGCAAAGGAGACAAAGATATAAAGAACAGACTTTTGGACTCAGTGGAAAAAAGAGAGGGTGGGATGATTTGAGAGAACAGCATCGAAACATACGCATTACCATATGTAAAACAGACGACCAGTATGAGTTTGAAGCATGAACCAGAGCACCCAAAGCCAGAGCTCTGGGACAGCTTAGAGGGATAGGTGGGGAGGGAGGTGGGAGGGTTGTTCAGGATGAGGGGGGACACATGTATACCTATGACCAGTTCATGTTGATGTATGGCAAAAAACCTTCACATTGTAAAGTAACTATCCTTCTACTAAAATACATATTTTTTAAAAGGTAACAACCATCACCAACAACAAATGAATGAGCAAATATACTGTGATATAGCCTGACAAAAGACTATTACTCTGCAACAAACAGAAACTATTGATACACAAAATATGGATGAAACTCACAGACTCTATAATAAATGAAAGACATAGTACATATTATGTGATTCTGTTTATATAAAATACTATATAAATCTGTTCTTACTGACAAAAAATACCAGTGGTTCCTGGGATCTAAGAGAAGACTGACCATCAAGGGGCACAAGGGAATTTCAGGAGATAATGGAAATATTCTATATCTTCATTATGGTGATGGTTAAATGGATGTCTACATTTGTAAAAATTCTTGGAATTGTACATTTTAAATGAATAAGTTAATTTTGGCTCCAATAATGGATATTGATCCTTTGAAAACCACACTTTATTACTCAGACTCTTTAGATTCAGGTAATATCAAAAGACTTTTTGGAATCCAAGTGATTGATATATTATTCCAAGAGGCTTGTCATGTAATTCATGGTACAATTAACCATGAGACCTAATACCCAATAATTCTAATTGGTACAGGCCTTTAGAAGTCTGTTTTCATACTTACTTATACTATAAATAATAGAGTACTTTGGTGGGACTTTTCTGGTGGTTAAGACTCTAAGCTTCCACTGTTGAGGTCATGAGTTCGATCCCTGATCAGAGAACTAAAATCAAACATGCCACATGGCACAACCAAAAATTAAATAAATGTTAAAAAATAAAGTACTTTATAGTAAAAATCACTTTACTCTTTGAAGAGAATTTTCACTTATATTTTATCTGAGAAATAGTTCAATAAGTCATATGTTTTTATTCTTCTTTTACAGCTGAGGAACTAAGTTTTAGAATCACAGAGCTAATAAATGGACTAACATCTACTTGTATCTGAATCTATCGTTTTCCCATTACATCAAAGATGGCTTTAAGAGTACTGATTAACGGGCTCCTTATTTTAGGTTTTAATTTCTTTAGCAAGCACCAGAAAATATATTTGGTACATCTTATTTGGTCTCAGAAAATAGAGTTTAGTTCTGTTGTTATGATTCTAACCCACAAATCTATAGTTTATGTGTTCTATACGATCAAATGGAAGTCACCTTTTAGGAACATTAAAAATAAAAAAAGATGTCCTTTACCTAAATACCTCCATTTTTCTTCCTCCAAAGAAGTGAATGCTCTTTCCTCAACAGATTTGGCTAGTTAATCAAAAAGAAACTATCAAAGAGAGGAGTCTATGACCTCTTTGTCAAGGGAAATCAGATTATTCAATGCCAAAAATAGGCTATTTTTATGTCCATCTGATGGTCTGCAGGATTTTTAAAGGTCAGCATCATGGAAGTAAAAAGAGAAACTCAGGAGAGCTCTCACAAATCTCTCTCCTCATAATAGCCTCAAGCCTGATCTTGTCTTATCACTAGCCTTGGTAGTTAGAGTGTGGTGACATAAAGAGGACGAGGGACAAGCTCTATCCCTGAGGAGGCCTCCTAAACCACTGTTGACATCGGTAGTTGCAATGAAGTCCAGAAAGGTGGATCTCCCTTAACTCCTGTTGCTACTGGAAACACACATCTGTAGCACCTTTTGAGTAGCTAAAGGAAGGAAAGGCATTGATTGTTCACTTAGTTCTTGGAGCACGACTATGAGAGCTGGGTCTCATTAGATAAGAAGATTGGGATACATTTAGTTCACACAATACAATCCCTTCAGGCTGCAGCAAAAAATATCTTGTAAAAGCCACTAATTAACTACACAATCCTGGGCAAATTAGTTTTTCTCTAAGCTTCATCTTCATCTAGAAAATGAGAACAATCATTCCCTACCTCATCAAGTTGTGGTGAAGTTTAGGTGCGATAAATGTGAAAAACCTGTGGAAACTGGAAAAAGCAGTATAAACATTCAGTCATTCTCTCCTATCTATGTACTTTTTATTACAGAAAATTATTTTTGGCTCAAGATTTTTGTTGATTCATTTAATAAAGGTTTGCTGAGAGCCTGCTATGTGCCAGACAATGGGTTCTGCGTGGAAAATACAGAAGAAATAAAGGAGACCTTGACTCTCAAAGACTATCTAGTCTGTGAGGTGGGGTAGGAAGCATGGATTGGTGGGGGGGCAGTGAAGGCAATAGGAAAAGGAGATTAAACATAATAGATGCTGTGATGTGGCAGCCAAATCCTCCTTTGGTTCAAAAGACTTATTTCCCTGGCAGTCCAGTACTTAAGAATCCACCTGACAATACAGGCAACTTGGTTTCAATTACCTGCCAGGAATTAAGATCCCACATGCCTATCTTAAGAGAAACTAAGCCCATGCACCACAACTGCTAAAGCTGGAGCAACCGTCATAGTCAGAGGGTCAGAAATGCAGTACTTCGATGCAATCTCAAAAACAACAGAATGAACTCTGTTTATTTACAAGGCAAACCATTCAATATCACGGTAATACAAGTCTATGCCCTGACCAGTAATGCAGAAGAAGCTAAAATTGAATAGTTCTATGAAGATCTACAAGACCGTCTAGAACTAACTCCCAAAAAAGATGTCCTTTTCATTATAGGGGACTGGAATGCAAAAGTAGGAAGTCAAGAAACACCTGGAGTAACAGGCACATTTGGCCTTGGAGTACAGAAAGAAGTAGGGCAAAGACTAATAGAGTTCTGCCAAGAGAACGCACTGGTCATGGCAAACACCCTCTTCCAAAAACACAAGAGAAGACTCTACACATGGACATCACCAGATGGTCAACACTGAAATCAGATTAATTATATTCTTTGCAGCCAAAGATAGAGAAGCTCTATACAGTCAGCAAAAACAAGACTGGGTGCTGACTGTGGCTCAGATCATGAAATTCTTATTGCCAAATTCAGATGATATTGAACAAAGTGGAGAAAACCACTAGACCATTCAGGTATGACTTAAATCAAAACTCTTATGACTATACAGTGGAAGTGAGAAATAGATTTAAAGGACTAGATCTGATAGAGTGCCTCATGAACTATGGACAGAGGTTCATGACATTGTATAGGAGACAGGAATCAAGACAATCCCCAAGAAAAAGAAATGCAAAAAAAAAAAA
>SJYX01012066.1:0-10868 GCA_006410675.1 Oreotragus oreotragus | reverse complement strand
TAATTTTCTTGAAGAGATCTCTAGTCTTTCCCATTCTGTTGTTTTCCTCTGTTTCTTTGCATTGATCTCTGAGGAAGGCTTTCTTATCTCTTCTTGCTATTCTTTGGAACTCTGCATTCAGATGCTTATATCTTTCCTTTTCTCCTTTGCTTTTCGCTTCTCTTCTTTTCACAGCTATTTGTAAGGCCTCCCCAGACAGCCATTTTGCTTTTTTGCAGTTCTTTTCCATGGGGATGGTCTTGATCCTTGTCTCATGTACAATGTCATGAGCCTCCATCCATAGTTCATCAGTCACTCTATTAGATCTAGTCCCTTAAATCTATTTCGCACTTCCACGGTATAATCACAAGGGATTTGATTTAGGTCATACCTGAATATTTGAGTGGTTTTATCCACTTTCTTCCGGGGAAGGCAATGGCACCCCACCCCAGTACTCTTGCCTGGAAAATCCAATCGACGGAGTAGCCTGGTGGGCTGCAGTCCATGGAGTCGCTAACAGTCGGACAGACTGAGCGACTTCACTTTCACTTTTCTCTTTCATGCATTGGAGAAGGAAATGGCAACCCACTCCAGTGTTCTTGCCTGGAGAATCCCAGGGATGGGGTAGCCTGGTGGGCTGCCGTCTATGGGGTCACACAGAGTCAGACACGACTGAAGTGACTTAGCAGCAGCAGCAGCATCCACTTTCTTCAATTTAAGTCTGAATTTGGCAATAAGGAGTTCATGATCTGAGCCACAGTCAGCTCACGGTCTTGTTTTTGCTGACTGTATAGAGCTTCTCCATCTTTGGCTGCAAAGAATATAGTGGGCCTTCCTGCACCCACTGCTCATAAATACAAAACTTATAACTAAAAATTCTAAAAGAAGAAGTAGGAAACAAAAACTTTGTTATTGTGAATTAGGCAAAGATTTCTTAAATAAGATATCAAAAGTGCGATCCATAAAAGAAACAATTGATAAATTAGCCTTTACTAAAATAAACAATGCTTGCTCTTCTAAAACTGTTAGGGGAAGCACACTGATTGAAATCCCCCACCCTGGCCAACCACCATAGTAACCATCTGTGTGAATTATTTTATGACAAGAGGTCCTGTTAAGGAACACAGTATTAATAAGCCACCACCAACCGGAAGCTTCCTGATAGAGACTGACTGAGGGGGAAACTGGGTCTTGTTCTGTGAACAGGGCCATGCACAGTTCAGCTTAGTTCAGTCACTCAATCGTGTCCGACTCTTTGCGACCCCACGAATCGCAGCATGCCAGGCCTCCCTGTCCATCATCAACTCCCAGAGTTCACTCAGACTCACGTCCATCGAGTCCGTCGCCATCCAGCCATCTCATCCTCTGTCGTCCCCTTCTCCTCCTGCCCCCAATCCCTCCCAGCATGAGAGTCTTTTCCAATGAGGTGGCTAAAGTACTGGAGTTTCAGTTTTAGCATCATTCCTTCCAAAGACAGGACTTCCCTGGTGGCTCAGATGGTAAAGCGTCTGTCTACAATGCAGGAGACCTGGGTTCGAGCCCTGGGTTGGGAAGATCCCCTGGAGAAGGAAATGGCAATCCACTCCAGCACTATTGCCTGGAAAATCCCATGGACAGAGGAGCCTTGTAGGCTACAGTCTATGGGGCCGCAAAGAGTCGGACACGACTGAGTGACTTCACTTTGCTTTGCTTTGCTCCTTCCAAAGAAATCCCAGGGCTGATCTCCTTCAGAATGGACTAACTGGATCTCCTTGCAGTCCAAGGGCCATGCACAGTAAATCTTTCATCCAATTTTATGTTGATGGGTGGAGCTGTGTTCCCTCCCTGCTATTTACCTGGCGCCAAACTATGGTGGAGGTAATGAAAACAATTGTGACCTCTTTCTAAAGATCCCATCCAAGTACTGCTACACTCACTGCCCCAAATGCTGCAGCAGGCCACCACCAACCTATGCCTCTGCTGGAGATTCCTGAACACTCCCGGGCAAGTCTGGGTCCATCTCTTGTGGGGTCACTGCTCATTTCTCCTGGGTCCTGGTGCATACAAAGTTCTGTTTTTGCCCTCCAGGTGTCTATTTCTCAGTCCTGTGGAAGTTCTGGCAGCTCTGTGGTGGGTTTATGGTGACCTCCTCAAGAGGGCTTATGCCATACCCAAGTCTGCTGTACCCAGAGCCCATGTCCCTGTGGCAGGCCACTGCTGACTCCTACCTCCATAGGAGACACTCAAACACAGTTCTGTCTCAGTCTCTGTCAGGTCTCTGGGTCCTGGTGTGAACAAGGTTTGTTTGAGCCCTCTTGAGTGTCTATGGTGGGAATGGGGTTTAATTCTAAATGTAAATTTGTCCCTCCTACTGTCTTGCTGGTTTTCTCTGACCTTGGATGTAGGGCATCTCTTCACAGTCACTCCAGCATGCAGATGCATTATACAGGGGAAGTGAGAAATAGATTCAAAGGATTAGATCTGATAGACAGAGTGCCTGATGAACTATGGATGGAGTTTTGTGACACTGTACAGGACACTGTACAGGGATCAAGACCATCTCCAAGAAAAAGAAATGCAAAAAAGAAAAATGGTTGCCTGAGAAGCCTTACAAATAGCTATGAAAAGAAGAGAAGTAAAAAGAAAAGGAATGATATATCCATTTGAATGCAGAGTTCCAGAGAATAGCAAGAAGAGATAAGAAAGCCTTCTTCAGCAATCAATGCAAAGAGATAGAGGAAAACAACAGAATGGGAAAGACTAGAGATCTCTTCAAGAGAATTGGAGATACCAAGGGAACATTTCATGCAAAGATGGGCTCGATAAAGGATAGAAATGGTATGGACCTAACAGAAGCAGAAGATATTAAGAAGAGGTGGCAAGAATACACAGAAGAACTGTACAGAAAAGATCTTCACGACCCAGATAATCATGAGGATGTGATCACTAATCTAGAGCCAGACATCTTGGAATGTGAAGTCAAGTGGGCCTTAGAAAGCATCACTAAGAACAAAGCTAGTGGAGGTGATGGAATTCCAGTTGAGCTGTTTCAAATCCTGAAAGATGATGCTGTGAAAGTGCTGCACTCAATATGCCAGCAAATTTGGAAAACTCAGCAGTGGCCACAGGACTGGAAAAGGTCAGTTTTCATTCCAATTCCAAAGAAAGGCAATGCCAAAGAATGCTCAAACTACCGCACAATTGCACTCATCTCACACGCTAGTAAAGTAATGCTCAAAATTCTCCAAGCCAGGCTTCAGCAATATGTGAACCGTGAACTCCCTGATGTTCAAGCTGGTTTTAGAAAAGGCAGAGGAACCAGAGATCAAATTGCCAACATCCGCTGGATCATGGAAAAAGCAAGAGAGTTCCAGAAAAACATCTATTTCTGCTTTATTGACTATGCCAAAGCCTTTGACTGTGTGGATCACAATAAACTGTGGAAAATTCTTCAAGAGTTGGGAATATCAGACCACCTCCTGAGAAATCCCTGCCTCTTGAGAAATCTGTATGCAGGTCAGGAAGCAACACTTAGAACTGGACATGGAACAAACAATAGACGTTCCAAATAGGAAAAGGAGTACCTCAAGGCTATATATTGTCACCCTGCTTATTTAACTTATATGCAGAGTACATCATGAGAAATGCTAGACTGGAAGAAACACAAGCTGGGATCAAGATTGCCAGGAGAAATATCAATAACCTCAGATATGTAGATGACACTAACCTTATGGCAGAAAGGGAAGAACTAAAGACCCTCTTGATGAAAGTGAAAAAGGAGAGTGAAAAAGTTGGCTTAAAGCTCAACAGTCAGAAAACTAAGATCATAGCATCTGGTCCCATCACTTCATAGGAAATAGATGGGTAAACAGTGGAAACAGCGCCTGACCTTATTTTTCTGGGCTCCAAAATCACTGCCGATGGTGATTGCAGCCAAGAAATTAAAAGATGCCTACTCCTTGGAAGAAAAGTAATAAACAACCTAGACAGCATATTAAAAAGCAGAGACATTACTTTGCTAACAAAGGTCCATCTAATCAAGGCTATGGTTTTTCCAGTAATCATATATGGATGTGAGAGTTGGTCTATAAAGAAACCTGAGTGCTGAAGAATTGATGCATTTGAACTGTGGTGTTATAACCCAGTAGACAGCTGTGGTGTTGGAGAAGATTCTTGAAAGTCCCTTGGACTGCAAGGAGATCCAAACAGTTCATCCTAAAAAAGATCAGTCCTGGATATTCATTAAAAGGACTGATGTTGAAGCTGAAACTCCAATAGTTTGGCCACCTGATGTGAAGAACTGACTCACTTGAAAAGACCCTGATGGTGGGAAAGATTGAAGGCAAGAGGAGAAGGGGATGAAAGATGGTTGGATGGCATCACCATCAATGGACATACGTTTGAGTAAACTCTGGGAGTTGGTGATGGACAGGGAGGCCTGGCGTGCTGCCCATGGCGTCGCAAAGAGTTGGACATGAGTGAGCAACTGAACTGAACTGAACCAACTGGATGAGTTCAGGAAAGGTCAAAAGGAAACACGGAAACACCATGATATCGACCACATCCCAGAATCCTTCTCGCTGACATCGCCTTGGCTGAGCAATGCATGTACCACCAGGAAGAACCCTGAATCAGAATGATCAGCCAAAGAACACAGAAACTAATCCCATTACCATAAAACCCAAGACTGTGAGCCACATGGTAGAGCAGTTCTTCTGGGTTCCCTTACTCTGCTATTCTCCGCCTGGATGCCCTTCCCAATAAAATCTCTTGCTTTGTCAGAGTGTGTGTCTCCTAGGACAATTGATTTCTGAGCATTAGACAAGAGCCTACTCTCTGGCCCTAGATGGGGTTCTCCTTCCTACAACAAAACCACTATTAAGAGAATGAAAAAACAAGCCACAGATTGGGAGAAATATTTGTCAAACATATATGTAATAAAGAACGTAAACCCAAGTATTAAAAGAACTTTTTAAATAGTATTTTTATAGTTATTTAATGTTTATTTAAATTCCAAGAAAACAAACCACCTAACTTTTTAAAAAATCAGAAAGAGTCCTGAATAAACAATTCATCAATGAAGAAATGTGGATGTCAAATATGCACATTAAAAAGATGCTCAACATAATTATAATTTTGATTATAAAGTTGAAAGCAAAATCTCAGATGCCACTGATATCTATTAGAGTGGCTAAAGCTTTTAAAACTGACCATAGTAAATGTTGGAGAGGATATGGAGGAACAGGAACAGTCCTGTATTGCTGATGGAAATGCAAAATGCTACAAGTAGTTTGGAAGATGGTTTAGCAATTTCTTAAAAGGTTAAACATGCACCTAAGATATGATATAATGTCCATTGTGTTAACCACAAAAAAATCTTTGTTGTCTGAAGATCCAGTTCACTATTTTGTCCTCTTTTGTATATGTCTAAAATAATCCAAAATAAAATTTTTAAAAGAAGTACCTTTGTCTTTTTGGTACAACATAATGACAGTCATGGAACAAGAAGTAGCTTGAGATGATGACATATCAATTTCCCTCCCCCACTAGGAGGTAAACAAGTGCTTTTAATGTTTAGACTTATTATAGCCTCAATTGTGTCACTAGAGTTTTCAAAAGACGTGCCGGACTTGCACAAATTTAATTTGACCCCTTTATGAGCCTCATTTATTCCCCTCTACCCTCACTGCCCTGCATCAGAGCAATAACCAAAATCTGTCATTGTGAGCAGTAAAGATTTTCCTATATAGCCTGACTCCTGGGAGAATAGAGGAGAAGAGAAAAATGATGCAGAATTGTTTGATTGCTCAATCATTTGCTATCTCTCTTCTAGGTAGTTCTGGCTGATTTAAAGTCAGACAGGTGCTGAAATAACAATCAGATATGCTTTTCATGCCAGCTCCACTGATAATAATCCACAACCTTGAGCAAGTCCCTTCACCTCTGTGCACTTGGTTCCCTCCAGTGTGAGAGACTTGGTCTCAACTGTCTCCAAGGTCTGTTCCAGGACTGATACCTACAAATGTTCTTCTTCTCTGTTCTATATCCTCACTGAATAATAAACTGCAGGGTGATACTCACCCAAGATTTTACAATATGGGCACCAGGCTGTGAATGATGAGAGCTGGGAAGGAGGAGTGTCTGAAATGGACAGGTCTCATCTGGGTTATACTGATAAGTTCATTACACTGAAGTTCGAATATGCATCTTGTTCAGGCAGGGTTTGTTCAAAAGAATAGAATGATTTAATGTACTTCTCAAGCAAATGTGTAATTTCCTAGAAACTACAGGGATTTCTTTCAACTAAAGTAGATAAAGCAATTAGATCTAATGAGAGATTGAAACCAGGGACCATAAAACCACAGTGTTACCCGGCTTGCCCTCCCCAACTCCCTCCTCTTATTCTGCCTCCACATAGGCCTTACTCCTGTCTTTCTGCAAAGCAATATTCTGTGTTTCAATGGCCTATGGTGGGAAATGTCTAATGGTTCCACATGAATTCTTATCTCAATGTCCAGCACCACCTATCTTGTCTTAGAAATTCCAACCGAGAATTCCAGATTCCCAAGAGGGTAACCCCAGTGGAGCCAGCTTACAGTCTTGGTTCCAGGGTACAGACAGCCAAACTGGTGAGGGGCAGAGACGTGGGCCATATCTCTGGGGATAGAGTAAGGGGAGGTCTGAGAATCCAACTTAATGCCCAGGGAACAAGTTTCTTTCCCTAATAAGAACAGAGTTCTTAACTTCTTAGATCTCTTGAACTTTACAGATGAGGAGCTGAGGTCCAAATAGCTGTGGCAGAGTTGGATCTGGAATTCTGGTCACTTGATTTCCAACCCAGGATGTTCTTTTAGAATGAGTTCTGCCAGAAGCTCTCCTCGTGTCCAGGGTGGTACTGATGTATTAAGAGTCTAGTGCCAGGAATTGTACCAGTTATGACAAGCACTGCCATTAAATCATCAAAAGGGAATGTGCATTTATGAAAGGCTGTGTTTTCCAAAAATGACCACAACACTTTCCCTATACTTCATGTTCTTCCTACACTGCCCCTCAATACTTCTCCAGGGAGTGATGAAGTCTGTGTCCCATCTCTTAAACTTTGAAAGATCTTAGTGGTTTCTTCAAAAATAGGGCAGAATGAATGATGCATCTTCTGAGGCTACATCATGAAAATGCCATTCGCATCTACCATACTCTCTTGGAACCCTTCTCTTGGAATCTAGGTACCATATTTAAAGAAGCTCAAGATAAACCACATACAGAGAGGCCACCTGTAACTGTTAAGCTGAGAGCCCAGTTGAGGTCCCAGCCAACAGCCAGAACTGACTGTCAATCATGTGAGTGAAGACCCCTCCACTACCAGGTAATTCCAACTCCCCAAGCCATTGAGAGACTCCAGAGTTTGAATCTGAGGACCCAGACCTGAAGGAGCATCAGAGAATGCTGTGCCCTGTCTGGATTCCTAACCCACAAAATCTGTGAATATGAGAAGACAGTTACTTTATGCCATTGAGTCTTGGGCTTGTTTGTTATCACAGTAACTGGAAACACACTGGTAAATCATCTACTAGCAAAACTTTGGATCTTACAATTTTTCCAGGTTATTTTTATGCTTTCCATTATTTTTAGAAGAAAGTCTTCAATTGTATACCTACTGGTTGCTCAATTTAAAAATAAGACATATAGATTAAACCCATGTCTGGGGCCTGTGGACACTTGTGCCATCCCTGCTGCAGTAACTGGTTAGTGCACAGTGCCTGTCAGTATATGATAAGGCAGGATTCCCTCGTGACCCACAGAAGCAGTCTGAAGTTTTTCTCAATTCCCTATACTTCATTCCATTCTTAGAATCTTCTCTTTTCCATTATTACTATTTCCCCCCAACTGTGGCAAAGCTAAAGATCCAAGTTTTTCCTTGTGCCATGAGCGAAGCTTTGGTACTGGCTCTAGCAAATCCAGGTGGTTCTGATATCTGATTCTGTTGGGTGGAGAAAGCTAGACTCCAGTAGCTTCCCTCCTCACCCATGCTTGGTCTCCATCTTGCAGCTGTGAACTCCTGGCTCTGGCTTTCATCTCTATTTTCCCGTGACCTCCACTATGCCTCAAATTCACGTCTATTCCTTAGCACTTCAATTGTGCTCTGACCATTACACATCAATGGAGCCCTCATTATTATCTGCAGAATAATACACGGTTATGCCTCCAGGAGGGCTTCTCTTGTAGCTCAGCTGGTAAAGAATCTGCCTGCAATGTGGGAGACCTGGGTTCAATCCCTGGGGTGGGAAGATCCCCTGNGACCATTACACATCAATGGAGCCCTCATTATTATCTGCAGAATAATACACGGTTATGCCTCCAGGAGGGCTTCTCTTGTAGCTCAGCTGGTAAAGAATCTGCCTGCAATGTGGGAGACCTGGGTTCAATCCCTGGGGTGGGAAGATCCCCTGAGAAGGGAAAAGTTACCCACTCCAGTATTTTGTCCTGGAGAATTCCATGGACTGTATAGTCCATGGGGTCACAAAGAGACAGACATGACTGAATGACTTTCACTTCACTTGAATGCCTCCAGGAACTGTGCTGAGGAGTTGGATATGAAGGTGAAGGTGATACAGGTCAGGTCTTCAAGAAGCTCACAATCATTACCACAGAAATTTGGCAACTTCTCCCCCATCAGCACTTGCAAAACTCTGTTATAGAGGTCCATGCAATTCCTTGCCCTCTAATAAATAAATAGCAGCAGAGTTACCACTAACTAACTGAGATTTGGGACATATTTCTTAATATTCCTGACTCTCCATTTTTTTCACCTGTACAATAGGGTTGCTACTACCTGGTTACACAGATTGTGGGAGAGGTAAAATACATCAGCAGATGCAGAGTTCTAAGTCTAGCATATCTGAGGAACTCAATAAATGCTATTTTTCTCTTTTGCTCTCTCTAATTCTAGGTTACTGTTTCCCACATCTATTTTGTTTTATAACATGAGTGACTTTTAGACCCCATTCCTCTGACTACCCCTTTCTCTTACTTGGGGGAAATTTCTGTGAAAAAAAGGAAATAGTAGAGTGAATCAATATGGACCATTCTGACAGCATGTAAAGAATGATCCAGCCATACCTTCTCATTTTGTAGAGGTAACTTCATGTCTTTTCCCTTTCATTGGTTTATCTAACAGCTCCTCCCAAACACAGTAAATCTAGCTTCTGTGTCTTTTTGTGTGTGTGTCAAGTAAAGAATTTATCTCCTCTGAATTCTCTTCAACTTATGAGACATTTTCACCTGTGATGTACAGGTAAATGATGTATCAAGGGAAAGAAGGTAGTAGAAGGTGAAACAGTTATAAATAAAGGGAGAATGCAGGTAAAGTGTAACTGTTATTTTATAATAAAGATCATATTTGGAGGAAAATATAAGGTGCATTTTAATTCTTGTCGTACTCTTTTTTTTTTTTTTTTTTTCAGAATTGTCCATAATTCTTCACATTTCTCTGTATCTGCCTGCATCTTTTGCATTATGGCTTTGCAGCTCTTTTCATCAAGAAATGGAGTTTAGGTAATCCAAGGAGGCCTGTCCATGTGTCAGGGAATATTGAGTTTCCACTGAGTCAAAGATTTCCATTGTGTTCTTGTGCACTGGCTTTTGGAGCTCAAGTAAAGGCCCTTTCATTTCAGGTGAAATTCCTCTTCATAGTCTTTGGAGAGAGATGAAGCTGTGAAACTTTGGAGTGGGAGCACTGACTCCAAAACCTAGATAACTAGAGAATTAACCCTAGGGAGTATCGAATAGTGAGAACTCACACAAAAGAAACCATTTGAACACAAGACCCAGCATCACCCAACCACCAGTAGCATCTTGAGCAGGATGCCTTCTAAACAAAAAACAACAACAACAAAATACAAAACCAATAATCAGCAGACAGGATTACCACTTCAATCAGTCTTGCCCATCAGAGGAAAAACAGACAAACAAAAACTCAGCACAAATCTCACTCTATACTAAGCTTACACAAACCACTGGACCAACCTTAGGAGGGAAGAAACCAAAAGAAAGAAATAATTCAACCCTGTACCCTGGGAAAAGGAGATCTCAAACACAATAAGTTAAAAAATAAAATAAAAAGGCAGAGAAATACTACACAAATGAAGGAACAAACTAGAAACACAGAAGTCCAAATAAATGANTCACTCTATACTAAGCTTACACAAACCACTGGACCAACCTTAGGAGGGAAGAAACCAAAAGAAAGAAATAATTCAACCCTGTACCCTGGGAAAAGGAGATCTCAAACACAATAAGTTAAAAAATAAAATAAAAAGGCAGAGAAATACTACACAAATGAAGGAACAAACTAGAAACACAGAAGTCCAAATAAATGAAGATGAAATAGGCAACTACCTGAAAAAGAATTCAGAATAATGATAGTAAAGATGATCAAAATCCTTGAAAACAAAATGGAGAACTGTAAGAATCAATTAACAAAGACCTAGAAGAATTAAAGAATAAACATACAAAAACAACATAATTACTGAAATGAAAAATACTCTACAAGGAATTAATAGCAGAATATCTGAAGCAGAAGAATGGATCAGTGAGCTGGAAGATTAAATGGTGGAAATAACTTCTGAAAAGCAGAATAAAATAAAAAGAATGAAAAGTACTGATGATAGTCTCAGAGATCTTTGGGACAATATCAAATGCAACAACATTCAAATTATTGGGGTCCCAGAAGAAGAAGAGGAAAAGAAAGGGTACGAGATAAATTTTTAAGAGCTTTTAGTTGAAAATTTCCCCAACATGGAAAACGAAATAGTCAATCAAGTCCAAGAGGCACAAAGAGTCTAATACAGGATAAACCCAAGGAGAAACATGCCAAGACATATACTAATCAAACTAACAAAGACTAAACACAA
>SJYX01012064.1:496750-536780 GCA_006410675.1 Oreotragus oreotragus | reverse complement strand
AATATTTTTGATTAAGCTATTTGGCTGAATCACTGACTTTAATACAGTTTTCTTGAATGTATTTCTAAGCCTATTCAGCTTTCTACATAGTTTTCATATTTGCTTTTAGAAATGAGAAAGGTAAAGTTAAAAGAGAAACTTACCTAAGTTAAACACACTATGTACTATCCTCTTTATCTTCTTACTTTGAAACATATAAAAAGGAAAACTATCTTTTTAAAAGAGGGCTAAAAAGAATCTTGCTTTAATTCAGACCATTGTTGCAACCTTCCTATCATAAAATACATCTTTCTGAGCAGCTTATCCCAATATTTGACATTGGCACTAGACAGATATTAAGGGTTAAAAATGAACAATAAAAAATGATCCTGAAGGTAGATCAGAGTGAGGGAGTTGTTAGATGTAATCCCCTGATTCACAGATGAGGGTACTGGGACCCAGAGGTTCCTGAAGGTCACCAAACTGGGGTTGGCAAAGCTGGATCCAGAATCTTGCTTTACTGCATCACATCGTCTTTTCTTCCATATCTTATTCAAAACTTGTACAAAAGGTGAGGAATAGCTGGCACTGAGTTGTATACTTTAAATGCATGAATTGTATGGTACAGGAATTGTATCTCAGTAAAACTGTTTAAAAAGAGATGAATGGCTGGATTTCAGAGGTACAGCAATGAAAGTACAAATACACTTAGGAAACATTCATTTTAAATAATAGTTTCTTCTTTAAAAATTGCACAGTACAGAGTCAGCTGAAAAGAGCAACTAGCCCCAATTTTAAGATCTAAATAGCAACTTAAACTAGACTCGGTTTCATTTACCGCATTATCAATTTCATAGAGATAGAAGGTGACTTAGAGAAGGAAAATTGTATAAGATATAGTCTTAAGACGTTTACTGATGCCCTCAAAGACTGTGCACATTTATAAGGTTAAGTTAAAATGAAAACTCAAAAAATGCTCAGTCATGGAGTCTGAAAAACCATATTGCAGGTTCACTTTTCTAGAGGACAAATTGGATTAGTGGGAAACCTTGTGTTATTTTGTTCTTTCCTTCTGGATCTCTTATTAGTGATTCGTAGGCCTCCCAAATTTATCTTCTAGCTTTTTCATCCTTTGTCTTCTGTATTGTACCTTTGTCTTTTTAAAGAAAAATAATCCGCTTTACTGCAATATAATTTTTATCCAACAAAATACATTTATTTTAATCATACAGTTCAGTGAGTTCTGACAATGTACATAGTTGTGTAACCATCAACACTATCACTTCAAGAAGTTCCCTTGTCCTCTCTTTGATAACTCCCTCCCCTCCCCCTGCCCCTGGCGGTTTTGCCTTCTTAGGAATCACATAAACAGAATTGTAGGGTATGGAGGCTTTTGTGTCTTGCTTCTTTCACTTAATATAATCCATTTTAGTTTCCTCATGCTGTTTCTATCAATAGTTTGTTCTTTTTTGATTGCTGAGTAGGATTCCAAAGCCACAATATGCTTGTCCATTCATTAGTTGATGGATATTTGGATTGTTTCCAGTTTTCATTTCTTTTGCATAAATATCTAGGAGTAAAATTGCTAAGTCATATCCTTAGATATGTTTAACCTTATGAGAAATTAGCAAATCATTTTCCAAAATGGTGTTACCACTTTATACTTCCAACAGCATTCATTATGTAGTCTTGCCACATTTTAGTTTTGACTGTTCTATTTATGTCTAGGTTCATTTTGAATTATTTATTTATTTTTGGCATATGGGTATCCAATTGTTCCAGCACAATTTGCTGAAAAAGATTATGCTTTCCCCATTGAAATATTAATACTTTAGCACCAGTGTAAAAAGTTGACTATGTGTATGTGGGTCTATGAGTCTTTCTGGACTCTGTTCTGTTCCATTGATCTACTTGTCCATTTTTATGCCAGTCCTACATTGTCTTAATTATTGAGCTTTAAATCTTGAAATCAAGTTGAAGCCCTTCTAGTTTAATTTCTCTAGCAATGTTGGCAATGTTATGGTCTTGGGAACATTTTGTAAAATCCCTCATTAAATAATTCATGTAAATTCATGAAATAATTACTAATTTTAAAAATTAACTTTATTTACTTAGTTATCTGCTTTTGGTTGCACCAGGTCTTTGTTGCTGCACATGGGCTTTCTTTAGTTCCCGCTGGGTAGGGGGTGCTCCTCTTTGCTGTGGTGTACCAACTTCTCGCTGCAGTGGTTTCCTTATTACAGAACGTGGCTCTAGGCACATGGGCTTCACTGGTTGCAGCCAGGGAGCTTTACTGAGCCTAGAGCACAGGCTCAGTAGCTGTGGCACACAGGCTTAGTTGCTCCAAGGCATGTGCAATCTTCCTGGACCGGGGATCCAACCTATGTCCCCTGCATGGCAGGGGAATTCTTATCCACTGTACCACCGGGGAATTCCAATTTATTTATTTGAGGATAATTACTTCACAATGTTTTTTTAAAATTAAAAAAAAATTAATTCATGTTTTCTGAGGCTATTGTAAATGATGTTGCTTTACAAAAAAACAACAACAACAACAAAAAACCAACACTTCAACATCCATTTGTTGCTAAAACATCTTTTTTTTCCTCTATTTCCCTGGGAGGTTTTACAGGGCTTCCCTGGTGGCTCAGATGGTAAAGAATCCACCTGCAATGCAGGAGACCGGGGTTTGTTCCCTGGGAGGACCCCCTGGAGAAGGGAATGGCTACCCACTCCAGTATTTTTGCCTGGAGAATTCAATGGCAGAGAAGGTTTTATAAATGTTCTTCCAACACTTCAAATTTTTAAAGTTGCAATTAAAATCATTTTGATGTGGTAAAATGAAATTTACCATTATAACTATTTTTAAATAAGCAGTTCAGTGGCATTAAATGCATTCACATTGTTGTGTGAGCATCACCACTACCCATTTATCATCCCATAGTGAAACCCTGTATGTACTAAATATTCTCTAAATAGGAACTCCCCATTTCCACCTTCCCATCACCATGGTACCTACTGTTTTACTTTCTGTCTCTGTGTATTTGGCTATTCTAGGTACCTCATATAGATGGAATCATACGTTACTTGTCCCTTTGTGTCTGGTTTATTTCACTTAGCATAACGTCTTCAAGGTTCAATCATGTTGTAGCATATATCAGAATTTCATTCATTTTTAAGCCTGAATAGTATTCCATTCGAAGGCAATGGCACCCCACTCCAGTACTCTTGCCTGGAAAATCCCATGGGCGGAGGAGCCTGGTAGGCTGCAGTCTATGGGGTCGCTAGAGTCAGACATGACTGAGCGACTTCACTTTCACGTTTGACTTTCATGCATTGGAGAACCCACTCCAGTGTTCTTGCCTGGAGAATCCCAGGGATGGGGGAGCCTGGTGGGCTGTCGTCTATGGGGTCGCACAGAGTTGGACACAACTGAAGAGACTTGGCAGGGGCAGCAGCAGCAGTATTCCATTGTAAGTATATACCAGATTTTATTTTTCCATTCATTCATTAATAGATTCTGCAGGGAGGTGGGAGCGGGGGTTCAGGATGGTGAACACAGGTACACCCATGGCTGATTCATGTCAATGTATGGCAAAAACCACTACAATATTATAATTAGTCTCCAAAAAAAAAAAAATTCTGGGCTGTTTCTTTGGGCCATTGTAAATAATGCTGCTATGAACATGAAATTGGTTTTACTTTGTGAACTCTTTCATGTTCTTTAATTTTTTCACTTATTATATCTGTCTTTGTTTTATGGAGTGATATCTGTTATCTCCCTATAAATATTATAGTTCTATGATATTTTCTTCTCTCCTCTGTATGCCTGTTCTCTCCTCAAGTTTCTTTTATTTTCATTTTTAGCTTCCGTTCAAGACTTTTGTTAAATATCTGGTGTTTCATATGTTTTAATAGTAGAGAATTTTTTTTAAAAAATGGACAGAAGTTTTGTGGGTGTAGGGGGCAGGTGGGGCTCTTCAGGTCTTTTTACTGGGGTACTTCAAATACTTGGATATGCCAATATACTGGGGTATGTCAATACTTTGAGAAAATTTCCCTGGAACTGTTTTGTTTCTCCACAAATGAATTCTCCAACTTCCTGTCCGGAGGAGAATGAGGCATAAGGGACAGCAGGGATCATGGGGGCAGTGAGAGTTGGGCAGTGGTGACATGCTTAAGCTTTGCTGCAGGCTTTCTGAGTATAGAAAGGGGACATGGGGCTGAGGATTTATCTTTGACTTAGTCTACTTGTTTTCATTTCTAGCACCTCCAAGGGCTGAGTGCCTCAAGGATCCCATTGCACAAAACGACAGACTTCTAGTTGGTAATGCCCCTTGAGAGGTATTTATGTTGTAAGTTCACAGTCTGCTAAATCAGTAATTGCTCCTCTGTCTGCTTTGTCTTCCAAAGAGATGTTGATATATTTTATCCACTGTTGTCTCTGCTCTTATTCTCTTTGTCCTTACTGCTTAATACCATTTTTATTGCTTTACTGACATTTTAATGGGGTTTTAGGAGGGAGAGGAAATGAACACATGATGAACTATATTTAACTCATTAAATAGTATTTATCATTCATAAATGACTTACATTTCTTTTACCACCTGATAGGAAAAACTTCCACTCAGGACAATAAATAGAACTCAGATAAAATGGAAATACTAGATCACAATAAGTTTGTAGTAGTGAAAGGAAAAAGAATTTCAAAAAGAAACATATGTAAGGCAATATACTTCCAGTGATGAATGTGTTTCTCAGTTCTCAGGAAAGTAGGGAAAAAGTTGAATATGAGCAGTATAAGTCTGTTGATTTAAAAGGAAATCATATACCTCATAAATACAAGTAGTATATAAAAGAGTCATTTATTGTAATTTATAGCATTTGCTTAATTTCTTATTGCTTTTCTTTCAGCCATTTCCTTNATTCCTTAATTTCTTTTTCTGATTTTTCATTGTTAGTATGGAGAACTGCAAGTGATTTATGTATATTGATTTTGAATCCTGCAACTTTGCTACATTCACTGATTAGCTCTAGTAATTTTCTGATAGTATCTCTAGGGTTTTCTATGTACAGTTTCATGTCATCTGCAAACAGTGAGAGCTTTACTTCTTCTTTTCTGATCTGGTTGCCATTTTCTTCTTCTTCTTCTTCGCTGATTGCTGTAGCTAGGACTCCCAGAACTATGTTGAATAATAGTGGCGAAAGAGGATACCCTTGTCTTGTTCCTGATCTAATGGGGAATGCTTTCAGTTTTTAACCATTGAGAATAATGTTTGCTGTAGGTTTATCATATGTGGCCTTTACTATGTTGAGGTAGGTTCCTTCTATGCCCATTTTTGAAGGGTTTTAATCATAAATGGGTGCTGAATTTTTTCAAAGGCTTTTTTTGCATCCATTGAAAGTATCATGTGGAGTAGCTAGGACTCCCAGAACTATGTTGAATAATAGTGGCGAAAGAGGATACCCTTGTCTTGTTCCTGATCTAATGGGGAATGCTTTCAGTTTTTAACCATTGAGAATAATGTTTGCTGTAGGTTTATCATATGTGGCCTTTACTATGTTGAGGTAGGTTCCTTCTATGCCCATTTTTGAAGGGTTTTAATCATAAATGGGTGCTGAATTTTTTCAAAGGCTTTTTTTGCATCCATTGAAAGTATCATGTGGTTTTCATCTTTCAATTTATTAATATGATGTGTCACATTGGTTGATTTGTATATACTGAAGAATCCTTGCATTCCTGGAATAAACCCAACTTGATCATGGTGTATGAACTTTTTGATGTGTTGCTGAATTCTGTTTGCTAAAATTTTGTTGAGGATTTTTGAATCTGTGTTCATCAGTAATATTGGCCTGTAGTTTTCTTTCTTTGTCTTGTTTTTGTCTGGTTTTGGTATCAGGGTGATGGTGACCTCATAGAATGACTTTGGAAGTGTTCCTTCCTCTGCAATTTTTGAAAAGTTTTAGAAAGATAGGCATTAACTCTTCTCTAAATATTTGGTAGAATTCTCCTACGAAGCCATCTGGTCCTGGGCTTTTGTTTTTTGGGAGAGTTTTGCTCACAGCTTCAATTTCAGTGCTTGTAATTAGGTTGTTCATAATTGCTATTTCTTCCTGGTTCAGTTTTGGAAGATTGAACTTTTCTATGAATCTGTCCATTTCTTCCAGGTTATCCATTTTATTGCCATATATTTGTTCATAATAGTCTCTTATAATCCTTTGTATTTCTGCATTGCCTGTTGTAACCTCTCCTTTCTCATTTCTAATTTTGTTTATTTGATTCTTCTCTCTTTTTTTCTTGATGAATCTGTCTAAAAGTTTATCAGTTTTGTTTATCTTCTCAAAGAAACAGCTTTTAATTTTATTAATCTTTACTATTATTTCTTCTTCATTTATTTATGCTTGGATCTTTATGACTTCTTTCCTTCTACTAATTTTGGGGCTTCTTTGTTCTTCTTTTTCCAGTTGTTTTAGGTGTCAAGTTATGTTGTCTTTTCTATGTTTTTCTTGTTTCTTGAGGCAGGATTGTATTGCTATAAACTTCCCTCTTAGGATTGCTTTTGCTGCATCCCATAGGTTTTGAGTTATGTTTTCATTATCATTTGTTTCTAGAAATTATTTTATTTCTCTTTTGATTTCTTCAGTATCCTGTTGGTTATTTAGAAAGGTGTTGTTGAATCTCCATGTGTTTGTGTTTCTTACAGTTTTTTTCCTTGTAATTAATACCTAGTCTCATAGTGTTGTGGTCTGACAAGATGCTTGATACAATTTCAGTTTTCTTAAATTTACTGAGGTTTGATTTGTGACCCAAGATGTGGTCTCTCCTGGAGAATGTCCCGTGTGCACTTGAGAAGAAAGTGTGTTCTTCTGCATTTGAATGGAATGTCCTGAAGATATCAATGACATCCATCTCATCTAATGTATCATTTAAGATTTGTGTTTCCTTATTAATTTTCTGTTTTGATGATCTGTCCATTGGTGTGGGTGGGACGTTAAAGTCTCCTACTATTATTGTGTTACTGTCAATGTCTCCTTTTATTTCTGTTAGTGTTTGTCTTATGT
This sequence comes from Oreotragus oreotragus, assembly GCA_006410675.1. Taxonomy (NCBI): domain Eukaryota; kingdom Metazoa; phylum Chordata; class Mammalia; order Artiodactyla; family Bovidae; genus Oreotragus; species Oreotragus oreotragus. The sequence goes on along the minus strand of SJYX01012064.1, from coordinate 529,739 downwards.
ATTGAGGTGCTCCTATGTTGGGTGATTAGATATTTATAATTGCTATATCTTCCTCTTGGATTGATCCCTTGATCATTATGTAGTATCCCTCCTTATCTCTTGTAATCTTCTTTATTTTAAGGTCTATTTTGTCTGATATGAGGATTGCTACTCCAGCTATTTTGTTTTGTTTGTTGTTTAGATGAGCTGTCCTGCACAGGGTGCTATTGGTGGTTAGGTGATGTGGGGTCTTGTATTACAGTGGTTTCCTTTGTGTGAGTTCTCACTATTTGATACCTGCTAGAGTTAGTTCTCTGGTAGTCTAGGGTCTTGGAGTCAGTGCTCCCACTCCAAAGGCTCCAGGCTTGATCTCTCAGCCTCCAGGTTCAGCAGAGCTTCTGGCTTCAGCTTCACCTCCTTCCCTCACAGTGTATTTTTATGCTCTTTTGCAAAAGTATGCATTTCTCTGTCCTGGTATCATATAAGACTCACAGAACAAAGAGATAATTGCCACAGCGGTGGCAGAGGCTAAGTCACTTCAGTCGTGTCCGGCTCTGTGCAACCCCATAGACGGCAGCCTACCAGGCTCCTCCATCCCTGGGATTCTCCAGGCACTAACACCAGAGTGGGTTGCCATTTCCTTCTCCAAGTAAAAAGTGAAAGTGAAGTCGCTCAGTCATGTCTGACTCTTTGTGACCCTATAGACTGCAGCCTACCAGGCTCCTCTGTCCATGGGATTGTCCAGCCAAGAGTACTGGAGTGGGTTGCCATTGCCTTCTCTGATAATTGCCACATTTATCAATCTGTCTGAAAATCTAGAGGATAGAACCTAAAACCTACAAAGAAAGAGTTAAAGTAAATATGCTTGACCTACATAAGATACTGAATAAACAGCATAACTTTGATGGCAGGACTGAAAAAAGTCTCAAATTTGCTGCACTCATCTGAGAACACTGTCCTGTTTCCTTGGCTTTGTGTCCAGTCAGGTGTAGCTGGTATGGAAACAGAGCATCTTGTGCAGACATGAGCGCTCCATTCATTAATTCATTTTGTTCAATCAGTGATCACTCCCTGCCCTCCAGATCTGTATGGGCTCTAGCAGGGGAAGGGGACATCGTAGCAAGCTGACATTGACATTTTAGGAATCAGTGAACTAAAATGGACTGGAATGGGTGAATTTAATTCAGATGACCATTACATCTACTACTGTGGGCAAGAATACTCTAGACAAAATGGAGTAGCCCTCATAGTCAACAAGAGAGTCTGAAATGCAGTACTTGGGTGCAATCTCAAAAGTGACAGNGCTGACATTGACATTTTAGGAATCAGTGAACTAAAATGGACTGGAATGGGTGAATTTAATTCAGATGACCATTACATCTACTACTGTGGGCAAGAATACTCTAGACAAAATGGAGTAGCCCTCATAGTCAACAAGAGAGTCTGAAATGCAGTACTTGGGTGCAATCTCAAAAGTGACAGGATGATCTCTGTTTGTTTCCAAGGCAAACCACCCAATATCATAGTAATCTAAGTCCATGCACCAACCACTAATACCAAAGAAGCTGAAGTTGAATGGTTCTAGAAAGATCTACAAGACCTTCTAGAACTAACACCAAAAGAAAAAAGATGTCTTTTCATCATAGGGGACTGGAAATCAAAGTAGGAAGTCAAGAGATACCTGGAGTAATAGGCAAGTTTGGTCTTGGAGCACAAAATGAAGCAAGGCAGAGGCTGACAGAGTTTTGCCAAGAGAACACACAGTCATAGCAAACACCCTCTCCCAACAACACAAGAGAAGACCCTACTCATAGACATCACCAAATGATAAATACCGAAATCAGATTGATTGTATTCTTGGCAGCCAAAGATGGAGAAGCTCTATACAGTCTGCAAAAAAAAAGACTCAGAGCTGACTGTGGCTCAGATCATGAACCCCTTATGAAAAATTCTGATTTAAATTGAAGAAAGTGGGGAAAACCGTTAGACCATTCAGGTATGACCTAAATCAAATCCCTTACAATCGTACAGTACAAGTGACAAATAGATTCAAAGGATTAGACTTGATAGACAGAGTGCCTGAAGAACTATGGAGGTTTGTGACATTGTATAGAAGGCAGTGATCAAGACTATCCCCAAGGAAAAGAAAGGCAAAATGGTTGTCTTAGGAGGCCTTACAAATAGCTGAGGAAAAAAAAAAAAAAAAGAAACCAAAGGCAAAGGAGGAAAGGAAAAATATACCCATCTGCTATTCCAAAGAGCAGAGAGAGATAAGAAAGCCTTCCTAAATGACCAATGCAAAGAAATAGAGGAAAACAATAGAATGGGAAAGACTAGAGATCTCTTCAAAAAAATTAGAGCTACCAAGGGAACATTTATGCAGAGATGGGCATAATAAAGGACAGAAACAGTATGGACCTAACAGAAGCAGAAGATATTAAGAAGAGGTGGCAAGAATACATAGAAAAAACTATACAAAAAGGGTCTTAATGACCCAGATAACCATGATGGTCTGATCACTCACCTAGAGCCAGACATCCTGGAGTCTGAAGTCAAGTGGGCATTAGGAAGCATCACTACAAACAAAGCTAGTAGAGGTGATGGAATTCCAGCTGAGCTATTCAAATCCTAAAAAATGATTCTGTGAAAGTGCTGCACTCAATATGTCAGCAAATTTGGAAAACTCAGCAGCGGCCACAGAGCTGGGAAAGGTCAATTTTCATTCCAATCCCCAAGAAAGGCAATGCCAAAGAATGTTCAACCTATTGCACAATTGCACTCATCTCACATGCTAGCAAAGTAATGCTCAAAATTCTCCAAGCCCGGTTTCAACACTGCATGAACCAAGAACTTTCAGATGTTCAAGATGGATTTAGGAAAGGCAGAGGAACTAGAGATCAAATTGCCAGCATCCATTGGATCATAGAAAAAGCAAGAGAGTTCCAGGAAAACATCTACTTCTGATTTATTGATCATGCCAAAGACTTTGACTGTGTGGATCACAACAAACTGTGAAAAATTCTTCGAGACTGGAATACCAGACAACCTGACTTGCCTCCTGAGAAATCTGTATGCAGGTCAAGAAGCAACAGTTAGAAAAGAACATGGAACAACCGACTGGTTCCAAATTGGGAAAGGAGTATAGCAAGACTGTATATTGTCACCCTGCTTATTTAACTTATATGCAGAGTACATCATGTGAAATTCTGGGCTGGATGATGCACAAGCTGAAATCAAGATTGCCAGGAGAAATATCAATAACCTCAGATATGCAGATGACACCACCCATATGGCAGAAAGTGAAAAAGAACTAAAGAGCCTCTTAATGAAAATGAAAGAGGAGAGTGAAAAGGCTGGCTTAGAATTCAACAGTGAAAAAGCTGGCTTAAAACTCAACAGTGAAAAAGCTGGCTTATAACTCAACATTGAAAAATCAAAAATCATGGCATCTGGTCCCATAACTTCATGGCAAATAGAAGGGGAAACAACGGAAACAGTGACAGACTTTATTTTCTTGGGCTCTAAGATCACTGCAGATGGTGACTGCAGCCATGAAATTAAAGATGCTTGCTCCTTGGAAGAAAAGCTATGACCAACCTAGACAGCATATTAAAAAGCAGAGACATAACTTTGCCGACAAAGGTCCATCTAGTCAAAGCTATGGTTTTTCCACTGTATGGATGTGAGAGTTGGACTATAAAGAAAGCTGAGCACTGAAGAATTGATTCCTTTGAACTGTGGTTTTGGAGAAGACTCTTGAGAGTCCCTTGGACTTCAAGGAGATGAAACCAGTCAATCCTAAAGGATATCAGTCCTGAATATTCACTGGAAGGACTGATGCTGAAGCTGAAGCTTCAATACTTTGGCAATCTAATGTGAAGAACTGACTCATTGGAAAAGACCCTGATGCTGGGAAAGATTGAAGGCAGGAGGAGAAGTTGACGACAGAGGATGAGATGGTTGGATGGCATCACTGACTCAATGGACATGAGTTTGAGCATGCTCTGAGTGTCCGTGATGGACAGGGAAACCTGGCATGCTGTAGTCCACGAAGTTGCAAAGAGTCAGACATGACTGAGCAACTGAACTGAACTGAGCAAGCTGACCACTCACATCTTCTTGGGGCTGAGTGACTGAAACAAGAAACAGGTGTCCTTCAAATCCCCCCATAAGGACAAAGACAGGTCTCAAAAGAAAACTGTAGTTAGTTAGAGAAAAGTATTAGAGAAGGCAATGGCAACTCCCTCTAGTACTCTTGCCTGGAAAATCCCATGGACGGAGGAGCCTGGTAGGCTGCAGTCCATGGGGTCACAAAGAGTCGGACACGACTGAGCAACTTCACTTTTACTTTTCACTTTCATGCATTGGAGAAGGAAATGGCAACCCACTCCAGTGTTCTTACCTGGAGAATCCCAGGGACGGGGGAGCCTGGTGGGCTGCCGTCTCTAGGGTCGCGGTGAATCAGACATGACTGAAGTGACTTAGCAGCAGCAGCAGAGAAGAGTATGTTCCAGAATGAAGTGTTGAGAAGTCTCCTGGGAGCAAACTGCACTTGAGTAGACCAGTCAGTGATGCACAGAACCTAGCGGGAAAGGCGTGTAATGAGAGAGAACACCCGGATAACCACCGGTGCAGAGGACTTGAGGCAGGGCTGGCCCGGTGCTGTGATGGCAAGTGGTCATTGCTGTTTGCAGAATTCTTTTTATGATATTCCAGGTAGGGGCCCCCACAGCTTGGGGATTTGTGGGAAAGCATTAGAAGTGGCACCATAGCTGCCTTCAGATTAGAGTATAAACAATATGAGAGTAATTATGTAAAATGCAAAGCTTCCTAGAAGTGCTAAGTCCTTCATCAAACACCTCCCATATGCTCGCACACTGATGGATTCTCAGAAACTTAACAGCCACCCCCCCATTGGTGTGCCCGGCTCATCTACTGTGCTGGCCTCCTGCCCACAGCTCTGCAAAGACTGCTGCTGAGCTCCTCCCCATGTCCCAGAGGAGGCGATCCCAAAGATAAAGCCTCCACGTCACTCCTCTGCTCAAAGCCCCAGTGCCTTTCCATCATGCGCAGAGTCATAAAGAATAGAACAGTGGTTAGGCTGACCTACAAAGCCCAGAGCAGTGTCACCCACAGAAACCGTCAGACAGCCACTCAGTGTCTCCTAGAAGACATACGAACCATGTAAACAGAAAGAGGTAAAGGTGATTTTTAAAATATATCTTATTTTAGCTAATATGTCCAAAGTGTTATTTCATTGTGTATTCAACCTAAAAATATTATGAGATAGTTTACATTAAATTTGATATTAAATCTTCCTAATCCAGTGTACGTTTTACACATACATCAAAAAATGAAGAACACCACTTTCACCACGGCAGGTGAATTGTTTTTTAATTATGCATCAGCAACAAGGAAGAAAGTCAGGGGTCATATTTCTAGAAATAAAATGCTCCACCATTCTGGATGATTAAAATATTAAAGAGGCATTTGTGTGCTTTTACTACTTAAAATACTGCTTTCTTTGACTTATAATAATAATGCCTAATTGTGTATAAAGGCATCTGTGCAACATCTCACAGATGTTTATATAAAACAGTAAAATAAAATCCGGAAATCGTTACTTTTGGAAAAGGTTATTCTATTTAAAAGGACAACTTTAAATTGAAAAAAATAGAAACAAGGGAGACACACTAAATTTTAAATGTGATGGAAAAATAGATGATCAATCTAGATCTAACTAGATAGCTGTATGTGGGTATTTTCTAGGTATAGATAGATCTGCATGCATGATCGCCTGCTCAGTCCTGTCCATCTCTCTGTGACCCCATGGACTGCAGTCCACAAGGCTCCTCTGTCCATGGGATTTTCCAGGCAAGAATACTGGAGTGGGTAGACATTCCCTTCTCTAGGGGATTTTCCCGATCCAGGGATCAAACTCGAGTCTCCTGTGTCTCTTGCATTGGCAAGCAGATTCTTTACTACTGCACCACCTGGGAAGCGAAAGATAAATCTAGATATAGATAAATATAGGTGGATATAGATCTAGGTAGATGTATTAGAGATCTATAATAAATGCTTATATACATAAATGACTAGATACCTGGATGCATACATAGATGTATAAATAGAAACTAGATAGGTGTAAATACAAATAGATCTAATCTGTATCCACCATCTGGATAGCAAAAGAGATAATAGGTAGGTTGTAGATGATAAGTGATGGATAGAAAGGGAGAAAGAAAGAAAGCAAGAACATGAACTCCAGTAACAAAACCCTCCTGCCCCAAAGAGGAGCCCCCACCCCACAGAGGAAGGACAGCCTGCCTCCAACGAGCAGAAGAAAGGGGAGGGAACCCCCACATGTCAGCAGAGGGCAGGCCCACTGTTGACTTAGGAGGAGCGCAATCAGGGAGCGGAACTTAGAGAGACCCCAGGGCAGGCTGTGGGCTGTGGCCTCAGAATAGGCTGGAAGCCCACCTCCTGGTCCTATAGTCACTATGATGGGGGTCAGGGATGTTAAGTCCTGGGACACTGTAGAGCAGGGGGAGAAGAGGGGAGTCCCCCAGAGGGGATGTGCAGCCATGGGAGTCTCTGCTGGGACCTCTTATGGTTTTGTTTTGGTCTCTGTTTTTAAAACAATGTGACAAGTGATTTCATCAATGGTTATATACATATATATGTGTTTATGTGATATATATAATTCTAATTTCAGATTCTAATCCTAATTATAATTATGTGAAAGTGAAGTCACTCAGTCATGTCCGACTCTTTGTGACCCCGTGGACTATAGCCCACCAGGCTCCTCCGTCCATGGGATTCTCCAGGCAAGAATACTGGAGTGGGCTGCCATTTCCTTCTCCAGGGGATCTTCCTGACCCAGGGATCGAACCCAGGTCTCCTGCATTGCAGGCAGACACTTTAACCTCTGAGCCACCAAGGAAGCCCCAATTATAATTATAATTATTATATATTTTATATAAATATATGTACCTTATATAATATAATAATTATAATTATTATTCTATTTATAATTCTAATTTGCAAGATACATATAAACAGATACCTAGCTCAGTGATTCTGCAATTTATCCTACCTCATGCATCCTTTTTATAGTAAATATTTCATCCAGTCTTCTCTTTAATCCTCTACAGAAATTCACTGATGATTTAACCTATGTACACATGTAATCAAAAGAAAAAAAGTAAACTCAGTATAACTCCTTAATACAACATATATATATATGTACAACTGATTCACTTTGCTGTACACCTGAAACTAACATAACATTGTAAACCAACTATATGTCAATAAACATTTTTTAAAAAGAAAAAAAAGAAAAGAAAAAATGACAATTTATCTCAGAACTGATATGCATCTTCCTTGTAACTGATCACTCCAAGTGAAAGTCGCTCAGTCATGTCCAACTCTTTGCAACCCCATGGCCTGTAGCCTGCCAAGCTCTTTCGTCCATATAATGCTCCAGGCCACAATACTGGAGTGGGTAGCCGTTCCCTTCTCCAGGGGATCTTCTCAACCCAGGGAGCGAATCTAGGTCTCCCACATTGCAGGCGGATTCTTTACCATCTGAGCCACCAGGGAAACTCAACTGATCACTGTGGTCTACATTAAAAATAAAAGACAAAAATACCAGATGTTTGTAGCTTATGTGGGCTCATCAGGAAAGGGACTGACAGTGATACAGCCCACAGGGATGGGTTTTGACAAATAAAATACTACAGCCTTGTTTAATTTGGAGGCATGACTTCCGCAAAACATTATCAACATGCACTAAAGTTCTCAATGAAACAGTGTGACATGTTTTCTCAGATTACAGGGTGGATTCATTGTATGTTAAAACCAGGTGAAATTTACCCATCTCATATGAAAAAAAAAATNGTGTGTGTGTGTGTGTGTGTGTGTGTGTGTGTGTGTGTGGAGGTGGGGGGTTTCCCAGGGGCGCGGGGGTCAAGAATTCAGCTGCCAGCCCAGAAGCCACAGGAGATGCAGGTTCTACCCCTGGGTCGGGAAGATCCCCTGGAGGAGGAAATGGCAACCCACTCCAGGAGTCTTGCCTGGGAAATCCACGGACAGAGGAGCCTGGCAGGCTACAGTCCATGGGTTGCAGAGTCGGATGTATTACAGCATGCACGTGTGTGTGTGTATGTTTCTGTGATCCAGTTATACATACATACATACACGCACATATATATATATGTACAACTGATTCACTTTGCTGTACACCTGAAACTAACATAACATTGTAAACCAACTATATGTCAATAAACATTTTTTAAAAAGAAAAAAAAGAAAAGAAAAAATGACAATTTATCTCAGAACTGATATGCATCTTCCTTGTAACTGATCACTCCAAGTGAAAGTCGCTCAGTCATGTCCAACTCTTTGCAACCCCATGGCCTGTAGCCTGCCAAGCTCTTTCGTCCATATAATGCTCCAGGCCACAATACTGGAGTGGGTAGCCGTTCCCTTCTCCAGGGGATCTTCTCAACCCAGGGAGCGAATCTAGGTCTCCCACATTGCAGGCGGATTCTTTACCATCTGAGCCACCAGGGAAACTCAACTGATCACTGTGGTCTACATTAAAAATAAAAGACAAAAATACCAGATGTTTGTAGCTTATGTGGGCTCATCAGGAAAGGGACTGACAGTGATACAGCCCACAGGGATGGGTTTTGACAAATAAAATACTACAGCCTTGTTTAATTTGGAGGCATGACTTCCGCAAAACATTATCAACATGCACTAAAGTTCTCAATGAAACAGTGTGACATGTTTTCTCAGATTACAGGGTGGATTCATTGTATGTTAAAACCAGGTGAAATTTACCCATCTCATATGAAAAAAAAAATGGAGCTACGCTCTGGGCTCAGGGGGTTCCAAGAAGGCTTCCCATGTACAGAGGACTCAGACATCCAGGCCAGGTGTTCAGTGCTGAAGGCCTCCTGCACCTTGTAGGTTGTCCTGCATCCCAGCTTGTTTCCCCTCAATCACGTAAAAACCACAACTTGCCTGCCAAGTTCCAAAATGTCCTGTGGGAGACAGTGTAGCCTCCACTACGAAGCACTAACGTACGGAAAATCATATTTTCCTGTAAGTCAATATCCCTGTGGGTGCATGCATAGGTAAGACACCTCTCTATGTCAGCAGCGTTGAAGGAACCATCTTTCTCATGGTCATATTGTTCTCTGCCCAACCTGGGAAGCCTCACAAAAAGCCTGTTCCTTCTTCACTCCTACTCAGATTCGGTCTGTCTGTTCGAGGGGGCTGTCCAAGTCACAGGCATTCCTACAAGTCAGTCCCAGCTTTTTGTTCCAAGAACTCCATGTCCCCCTCTGCATTCTGGAAGGTACCTTACACCCACTCTTTTCCCTTATAGCAAAAACGTCTTCTTTTCCAATCATGTTAGTCTTGGCTCTTCAGATGAAGTGTGAGCTTCTTGAGGGGGGGACTGACTCTTCCCCGTCACCCACAAAGCCCTGAAGTATGATAACATGAAGGGTGGATACCTGTCTCCACTTAGTGCTTTTCTCTCCCACACAGGCTGTGTGAGATCTGTCTTTCTGCTGGTGGCCGTCCTGCAGAACGCACACCTGGTCAACAGCAATGTCAGGTGGGTTTGAAAACAGAGGAAATACACGGCATCAGTTAAGAGGTAAGAAAGTCATGGAAATGCTCTTTCATTTTCAGATCAATAATAATGCAGCTCAGACGCAGCAGCAAATTCCAGAAGCAATTAGACTCAAATGCTTTGGATGATTTATGTGCTTAATTAAAGGCTTATGAGAATTCATTAAGAAGTTACATAAATTGTCTTTATTCCTTACATCTGGATTATTTACACATACAAACTCATATTTATGGAAGAGAATGAAAGCGCTCTTTCACATTTTTAAGTACAATCAAAATAAATGCTTGGAAGCCTGCTGATATGAAAATTATACTTTATTTCTAAGTTAACTTTAGGAAATCAGCTGTTTGTTTTCCCTTTATATATTACACTTTTACCAGAATTTTATTTTAACATCATAGTTTGATTCTCAAAATGTGGAACCTTTGCTCACTAAAGGTGGTTGCTATAGATTAAATGTCTTGTGTCCCCTCAGAATGCATACCTTGAATCCTAACCCCCAAGGTGATGGCATCAGGAGGGAGAAGGGGCCTTTGGGAGGTGAGAATCACAAGGGTGGGGCCCCCATGATGGGATCTGTGCCCTGACAACAAGCCCCACAGAGCCCCTAACCCTTCCCCTACAAGAGGACACAGTGAGAAGATGAGAAGATGCCATCTGTGATCCAGGAGGGTCCTCACCAGACAGTGAATTTTTCAGGCCTTCGCCTTGACTCCCAGCCTCTGGAGCTAGGGGAAAGTAATGTCCCTTGTTCCTAAACCACCCAGTCTCTGGTGTTCTGTTAGAGCATCCTCGAGAGAGAGAGTTGATAGTGCTCACATTTAGTCTATTTTCTGAAAAAGTAAATTTGACATTTTTCATTGAAGTATAGTTGATTTACAATATTATAGTTGTTTCAGGTGTACAACACAGTGATTCAAAATTTTTACAGGTTATACTCCGTTTAAAGTAATCATAACACATTGGTTATATTCTCCGTGCTGCACTTACATATCCTTACAGCTTATTTATACGTAGCAGCTTTGTCTCCTAGTCCCCCTCCCTTTCTTGTCACCCCTCCCTTCTCCTCACTAGTAACCATTAGTTTGTTCTCTATTTCTGTGACTATGTTTCTGTGTTATTATATACATTGAATTGTTTTGTTTTTTAGATTCCAGATGTAAGTGATAACATAAAATATATGTCTTTTGAATAAAAGCAAAGACTTGTCTGGCACTTAAGGACATAAAAGGCTCTCAGCTGCCTCAAAAAGTCACCCTCTCTTTCTCTAAACTGACTGTGGTCCAACGAGTGTGCAGTTACTGATGCCTACAAAGCGAGGTCTGAGTTTCTGCAAACCCCACAGCACCTGTGGGGAACAGTGCGGTGTCCTGCACAAGAAACTGAGACAGGATGGATCTCAAGGTTAAAAATAAAGCCCCCAACAACAAACACGGCAACCACGGGAACATAAGCGATCTTTGGAGGTGCTGGGTATTGTGTAGCATCTTGACTGTGGTGCTGGCTGGTATTACAAGTGTTTGTGTATTTCCAAACTCATCAGAATGTATACATTGCATATGTGTAGATTTTTGTATATCTCAATAAAACTGAGAAGAAAAAATAACTGAAATTTACAATTGGATTTCTTCTTTCTTTTGACGTTTTCAAAATTATGGACCTCCTTTTCATATTGAAATTAACCAAGAAGGGCATCCATTTAAATGGCATATCTCCGTGCTTTTCAGCTAGTTGTTTGTATGTCTGTGTTTCTCACAGGTACACACACGTAATCACCTACATGATCACCATCAACTACTAGATTTATTAAGTTTACTTTTCCTCCAGAAACCAGTTAGCGCCCTGTGTAGATGGGAAAGCACGTCGACACAGCTTAGCTTCTGCACAGGATCTGCAGTCCCACGTGTGCCGTGCTGAGCCAGCACAAGAGCTCCACACTGAGCAGCCCAGGAGGCGAGACTGCTCCACTCAGGACTTTGCATGCATGCATTTCTGAACACTCCCGAGCTACACGGAGAGTTTCTTAATCCTAAATTTCCTATTCAAATGTGTTTTCTGTCTAATACAGGCAAGGGTAAGGCACAAAACACTGAAAGAAATGTCTGGCTAGGTTGAAGCAGAGAAAAGAGCACAGAAGTCCACTTCTTTTTCTAGATTTAAGTTTGTCACCAGAAGTTGGTGTTTGTCTCCAAAAATAATATGTTTTAGAATTCTTTGGCCAAGATTGCACAATGCATTGCTCTATATTGTAACAGGCTGATGTGGTCAATTAGGTTTATAAACATCAAGTGTGTCCTTATTGCTGTTTTTATGACTATTCATGAAACCACTGGGATTTCATTCCCTGAAAGTTGAGTCTCTCTGCTAAGCAAACCTTAACAGGATATTTGGGAAATTTATCACCTTGGAATTCATCACCAAGCCTGCTTTTTATTTTACTATTTTTTAAGGCTGTGGTTTTTCCAGTGGTCATGTATGGATGTGAGAATTGGACTGTGAAGAAAGCTGAGCACTGAAGAATTGATGATTCTGAACTGTGGTGTTGGAGAAGACTCTTGAGAGACTGCAAGGAGATCCAACCAGTCCATCCTAAAGGAGATCAGTCCTGGGTACCCAGTTCATTGGAAGGACTGATGAAGCTGAAACTCCAATACTTTGGTCACCTCATGCAAAGAATTGACTGATTGGAAAAGACCCTGATGATGGGAGGGATTAGGGGCAGGAGGAGAAGGGGATGACAGAGGATGAGATGGCTGGATGGCATCACCGACTCAATGGACATGAGTGTGAGTAAACTCCAGGAGTTGGTGATGGACAGGGAGGCCTGGTGTGCCACAATTCATGGGGTCGCAAAGAGCTGGACACGACTGAGCAACTGAACTGAACTGACCGCTGGTGCTAAATAACTGTTGGGCCCCCTTTCCATTTAATTATTCTATACTTTCTGTTAACTCATCGATTAAATGCTCATACCTCTTCATAGGGGCTTCTCAGGTAGTGCAAGTGGTAAAGAATCCACCTGCCATTACAGGAGACTCAAGGGACCCAGTTTCCATCCCTGGGTCAGGAAGATCCTGGAGAAGGAAATGGCAGCCCACTCCAACATTCTTGCCTGGTAAATCTCATGCACAGAGGAGCCTGGTGTACAGTCCATGGGGTCTCAAAGAGCCAGACACGACTGAGCGACTAAGCCCAGCACAGCACAGCAGTATATGTATAGTTCTGGTTGGTAATGATTGACAATTTCTATCTTTTTTTATTTTTTGCCACTCTGATAGGTTTGTAGTGGTACTGTGGGGATTTTTTTTTTTTTTTTAGTTTTAAAATGAATTGCAATAAAATCCACATAAAGTTTGCCATCTTAAAAAAAAAAAAGAAAGAAAAGAGCACAGAAGCAAATTCTGAGAACTGCAGACGTGGAAGGGAAAGGGAGGAAGGTTAAGGAAAAGATGAGTCCAAAAGATAGTATACACATTGTGTGTGTGTGTGTGTGTGTGTGTGTGAATACAAAACTACAAAANAATTCTGAGAACTGCAGACGTGGAAGGGAAAGGGAGGAAGGTTAAGGAAAAGATGAGTCCAAAAGATAGTATACACATTGTGTGTGTGTGTGTGTGTGTGTGTGTGAATACAAAACTACAAAAGCAACATTTGCATTTTCCTGTTAGCAAACATGCATACACCTCCATGTAGTTCAATCTCCACTGAAAAAATAAAACAACATGTGAAACAATGTGCAGTACAGCAAAGAAATGGAAATCGGTTTGCCTTTTACAAATTAAGGAGCTGGCCCTCTTCCTTTGGGAAGCTGAGACGTGTGAGCAGGGATGACAAGGGTCCACCAGCTCAGTCCTGCTGGGACTCTGGAAATCTAGATGGGAGCTGCCTGGTTAGTCAAGCCTCATAGTAAAACCAGGCTGAGACTATCAAGTTACTCTACTTTCAGGTTCNCGGTTTGCCTTTTACAAATTAAGGAGCTGGCCCTCTTCCTTTGGGAAGCTGAGACGTGTGAGCAGGGATGACAAGGGTCCACCAGCTCAGTCCTGCTGGGACTCTGGAAATCTAGATGGGAGCTGCCTGGTTAGTCAAGCCTCATAGTAAAACCAGGCTGAGACTATCAAGTTACTCTACTTTCAGGTTCCGTGGATCTCACACAATCACTGGGGCTGTAGGCATGTGAGGGCAATAAGCCAACCGGGCCCACTCTGTTCACAGAGTGAAAGTAGGTCAGAGTTGACCCCAGCCACCCCGTGAGGCCATATTAGATGTTTCTGGACAGCTCAGTGGCCCAGCTCAGTTGTTGGTTACTGATTTTATTTTAAATATGATTTTAGGGCATGTGATGTCTCTAGAATAAATTCTTCCCCGTCAAGTGGGAAACAGCGCAGCCGTGGCTCCAGATTCTGTCTCCAGAAGAGTCTTGTGACCTTAACAGGAGGGGATAGTGGCTCATGGATAGAGCTTAAGGGTAGCCCTGCTCTGGATCTGTAGGATCAGCAGCCCACGGGGGTGCCTGGAATCTGGGACACAAACTTCCAGGTGACTCGCCAATGCTGTGAGAGCCACCTATGTCCTATGTCCTATGTCCTATATCCGAGAGCCACCACTCTAAGGAAACCTCCCAGCTCCAGGACCCCAAGCACCTGCTTCAGTTGAGGCCTCTCCCAGGCAACCAGCATCTTGAGCTGGTCCTGACTTACCCCTGGTTCCTTCCTCTATTTGGGCTTCGCCAAGGAGAGAGCCCATCCCCTGGCTCACACTGCTGAGGATGCAGCGCTGATGGGGGAGTGCAACGCTGGTGCAGTGATTGATCACACCTCCAGGCATCACAGGAGGCTGCCCTGCTCAGGGAAGAGGGTGATCATATGCCCCTGCTGGAGGTGTGTGCCCCAAACCTTAATGCTGACCTCCGATACACGAGGAACACAAGATTCTATATCTATGCTAATGATTTCAAGTGTGATCCTTCTTAACCACCCGGCATTCACTGGGAAACTGCTCCTGCCTCACAGTGATGGCTCTTAACCCACATACTAGGATGTGCAGCCTTTTATAAATGCTCCACAATGGAGCACGTGCCTGGCATGTCACATTTTACAACAGATGTCAATATCCAAACTCCATCCCAGCTTCAGGACGATGACATCGCTGGTTCTCACATTCACCTTCTCAGCTCCCTGTTTCGCAGGGGGAGGCCAGATCCCAGGAGGGACGATAACCCCTCCTTCCCAGGAGGAGGGCAAGGCTCTTAGCCACGTGATGTGAGGTTGGCTGGTCTGGGGTGTAGCAGTCCCAGAAGAGATTGGAGTGAAACACTACTGACCTTTTGCAAGCAAAACAGTCGAAAACAAGAATGGATTATAAGACAGATCTTTCAAAAACAATGTTCTCAGTAGATGAGCTATCTTTGTTCTTCCTTATCGATTTTATGACTTTGTTAACAGTACTGTATCATGTACTTAAAATTTGCCAAGAGTAGATCTTAAGTGTTTTCATTTTTTAAAAAATCATAACTGGTGAAGTGAGAGTATTTATTAGCTTGACTGTGGCAATAATCTCACATTATCTATGTATACCAAGTTGTCATGCTATACACCTTAAATATGTGCAATTTTACTGGTCAATTATATCTCAACTAAGTTGGGGGAAAGTTGTCTACAAAAAGACATTTGTAAGAATAACTTTGCTAATTTTATGGTTAATTGCAACAAAGAGAAAACATTCTGCTCTGCTAAACCATTTAATACTAATTTCTAAATCATCATCCATTAGCGATATGTTTTTTACCCTTCTGTGTCTGAGTTATATACGTGGATAGGATACTTAATTCTGACTGAAGGAATGTTATGTAGTATCCTTGGAAAGTCAAGCTATCAAGGAAAATTATAGCCAAGAACATCATCTACTCAGAAATTTTATTTAATGGAGCACTCAAAATTACTTTTAGTGCAAATATGAGTTAATATTTCTTTGAGCGAAAATTGTACATATTTTGTTACAGAAAGAAATGTACTCTGTTGAAGTGTCATACCAGTACAGCAAGCAATGACAAGAACCAGAAGCTCTGGACACAGCAGCTGGGTAACGCATGGTGAGTAGGGAGACTGTGCTCAGGGAGGCGCAGGGACCTTGACACACGCAAAGGAACACCACGTGCTTTCAGTGCCTGTCCCTCAAACCCCAAGTGATGGTACCAAGGTGAGGGGCCTCTGGGAGGTGACAGTTTAGGGGCATGAGGTCATGAGGGTGGAGCCCCGGGACGGGGGTGGTGCCCTATTGAGAAGAGGCAGAGACCGGGGCCCTCCGTCCACCCTGAGCCTCGCCGGGCAGCGACCACACTGGCACTCTCGTCCTGGACTTCCAGACTCCAGAGCCCTGAGAAGGGAGGTTCTGTTGCTTAAGTCTCCGTCTGGGCATTTTATTTCGGCTGCCAAGCAGAGTGATGTGTCGCGTTTAAGACAGAAGGTGCCAGAGCAAGTCCCGACGGTCCCCAGGAGTTTGTGTCAGCGGCGTGTTGCAAAGGTGCCTAGAGAGGTGGTGCCAGCTTGGGCAGACAAGCTGGATGCTGGCTGGAGGCAGGGAGCCTTGGCCCTTGCCTGCAGGATACCGGACCTCAATTCACAGGCTGCGTGCGCGTTCAGGCGCAAGACCCCGCCTTCCCACAAGTGGCCCGTGCGGGGCGGTGCTGGCAGGTTCTGTGTGTTCTGATGTTCTCTGGCTGCTTGAGCCCTTGCTCACCGTGGTTGTCTTTTCTGAAACTAGATGTCAGGGACAACTTGAGCTATAGCCTTGGTCGCATACTCTCTGCTTTTGTTTCTAGTTGCTACTTGATGGAAGTTGTCTGCGTAAAAACGTGTTTTCTCTCATGTGAGAAAAGCACAGTAATTACACGTTAAATGAGGTCTTTTAAATACAGGAGCTTGGGAGAAGCAATTGACAATGGAGTAGTGTTTCAGAAAATTGTGTTCTCCTGTTTCTATAAATGGCACTGCGTGTTTTAAGTACTTAGGAAGCATATCTGATTTCATATGTGATATAATATCTGGGCTAAATTTTTGAAGGAAGGTCTAATTGTGCTGTCCTACCGTATCTGTTCTAAGACTGAGTTTGGGTCATTGGTCACTGGTAGCCAATAAACAGAGCTATTCTTGAGGCAGAAATAGACCTATATATCAGAAGTGAAGTTTTTGTCACTCCAACCAGAAGAGAATTTGGAATTAAATCCGAGTATTAAGTGATTTATTTACTGGGACCCATCATGTTACTATCAAGATTAAATACCACATAATGTGAGAGCGGTGCGCCTTCACCACGGCAGCCAGAGGCTTAGCGGCAGCCTCTACGGGGTCAGCATGAGTTATTGGAGGACAGACGTCACGTTCCAAGTGTCCGTTTGAAAGATTTAATAATAAACTGAGAGCTTAGGAGAGGAAGGAGCAAAATAATACTGACTGAAGGGGCAAAGAAGAACCATACTTGACTTTTGAGAATCCACTTATTTAAGGGGGAACTGAGCAATAAGTCTGATTAACAAACCTCATATTCTCTTGGTGAGAAGAGTGCTAGACAGTGGGGCTGTGGGGCCCTGAGACCCCAGTGCTGTTCACAGGATGAAGTCTCGGTGGGTTTCAGACCTGTGGGCAGTCACAACGCCCTGAACAAAGCACAGAGACTCCATTTCACTTGCATTCAGACTACAATTTGCTTTAAAATTTTTTGAATGTAGAATCCCAAAGAAACCTTTGCTATAATAGACTAAGATGGCATTCCCGTGTCCTCCTCTAAGTAAGTAACAGTGAGCAATTGTTATGTCCTCCCCAGAAGGCTGATTCCATCGACTTCCTCGACAGTAAAGGTCAGTGTGTCTGACGCTCGGGCTGTAACAGGGTGCGTGTCCCAGCACCTCACGTGTGATGTTCAGCGACAGGGTCACAGGGAAGAGCAGGTGGGGAGGTTGACGAGGGCTCGTTCAGGCTCTGCCAGCCACTGTCACTATCACCTCGATTCTGCCGGGGCATCCAGGCCCCGCGCTGCCCGAGGTGCACACAGGAAATTAGCACCACTCCTTGACTCGGACGGTCCGTAAGTAGCATCTGCAACCTCAGATGGTCTGTAAGTAGCATCTGCAACCAGGGCTTCTTTCGCCGCACCACTTTGTTGTTTATTAAGTGTCAGAGCCAGAGCGAAAGCTGACAATAAATGCAGTATTGGTAAGCCAGGTCACCGCCCCAACACCTAACAAATTCCATTGCTTATTGTGAAATAAGAATGATGGCTGATTCAAATAGAATCTGCTCCTGAAATAAATGAGGTTTAGTTTAAAAAAAAAATTGAATAGGTTTTTTGGCAAACGTTGGCTTAGAAAGTGCAGTATTACAAAAAGCCTCTTGGATTGAATTTGATTTTTCTGCTTTATATGGAAATTTGCGTTACTTTATATGAATATTTCAAGGCAGGCTTCTTAAAATATTAAATTTTACTTCATAAAAAGAGAAGAAAATAGGAAAAGACCATGAGTCATTTTGCTTAGTCCTCTCCTCTAGTTTAGGAAGAATCACATGAAACAGGTTCTCTAGAAAATAAACCCAATTTATTCAAATCAGGCCATAAATAGATCAGCCAGCTACTCAAATATTTTTAAAGATCCACTTCACTCTCTGTGGCTGGGGGTTGGTCTTGAGTAGCTGAGTAACCAAAGCAGTGACAGGAGGGAGGGGAGGGTGCCAGAGTTGGGGGTTGGTCCCCCCAGGAGATCCAGGAGAAATAAGCGAAGGGCCTGGTGTGCCTGCTGGACTTCAGATCAAGTGCCCTTCAGCAGGAGATTCTAAATCTCTCAGAAGAGCTGGAAACCAGCTGAGATTAGTACAGACAGTCTGTGGAAAATAGAGAAACATGAAAATCCAAGATTCTAGACACACATTCCCTTGTCCCAGGTTCCCTGTTATGTCTCAGTGCCTATTCTGGAGAAGGAAATGGTGACCCACTCCAGTACTCTTGCCTGGAAAATCCCATGGACTGAGGAGCCTGGTAGGCTACAGTCCATGGGGTCGCAAACAACTGGACACAACTGAGCGACTTCACTTTATTCTGTTCAGTGTTTACGGTAGCCAAATTGCAACTGACAGTATCTAGAATCTAGAATTCAGAATCACATTTCACAGGGCTCTAAATGTAGAAGACGGCTTCCAAACTGTATCTCCACTGAAATGTGGAGCATCTGATGTCACTGGAACTTCACATGGTCACGGTCAGTGTGCGTCAGGTTATCAGTCAGTCAGGGCCAGAAACTATGTTCTGTCCCTTTGCCAGGGCCCTGGGGCTCCTGTCCGGAGCATATGGGGGAAAAGCAAGCAAACAGTGTTTAGGAGACAAAGGGGCAGGGGAGCTGGGGAAGCAGGAATAGGAAATCTGAACAAATGGTTGGCTGTTTTCCTGCTTAGTTGAGGTATAATTGACAAATAAAAATTGGATATGTTCAAAGTATGCCACTTTATGCTTTGATATATGAATACATTATGAAGTAATCACCACAGTCAATTTAAACTGATCAAACTCATGTGAGCAGAGAGCAGAGTGGTGGTCATGGGGGGTGGGGTTCAGTTCAGTGCAGTCGCTCAGTCGTGTCCAACTCTTTGCGACCCGATGAATCGCAGCACGCCAGGCCTCCCTGTCCATCACCAACTCCCGGAGTTCACTCAGATTCATTTCCATTGAGTCAGTGATGCCATCCAGCCATCTCATCCTCTGTCATCCCCTTCTCCTCCTGCCCCCAATCCCTCANCGAGGCACCGTCCTGTCTCTTATACACATCTAGATGTGTATAAGAGACAGGCCCACGGCCATCCCAGGGAGATCCTGCCTTCCGGCCACAGCCCCTGACGGCCCCGTGCCTGCCCACCTCCCCGCCTGCCCTTCCGCTTCCCCCAGGTGCCACCTGCTGGCTCAGGTCTCTGCCCACCACCCACCCACCCAGGGCTGAACCAAGACGCCTGCAGACACTGGGAGGGTTTCGGGGCTCTGCAGAAATTCTACTTAATATTGCCTAATTTTTTCTCAAAATAAATAACCTTGAAAGAGGAAGAAAATATAATGGATGTAGAAACTGAATTGCAGAGAATCACGAAGTTTCTGGAGACAAAAGCAGAAAGCAGTGCAGTTCACCAGCGCCGTGTCTCACTGTTGACTATCCAGCCAGTCTCGGAAAAGGGGACCTGACGGGGATACAGAGACCTTTGAAGGGAGTTGCTCAGACTGCAGCCAGCAGACGCGGATTCAAGAAGCGCCTGTGCTGTGCTCCGCTGGCCGAGCACTGCAGGGGACTTACGAAGGCAGAGCTGCCAGGCGACCGTTCAGGGAGCCGCTCACCAAGCGCCTCTGCTGGAGCTGCAGGAGGGGCGCTGGCTGCGCAGGGACTGCGGCCTGCGTGGTTGCTTGAGACCAGAGCAGAGCTGGAGGCCGTATGTGGCCGCTGGCAGATGTGGTTTGGAAAACTTCGGGTGTCCTTGAGTTTGGAACAATCCTTATCTAGAGTTACAGTAATATACTACTCACTTTTTCAAAGCCACAGTCTGGAAATACTTCAATTCTCTTTTCTCCCCACAGTGTAAGGAGCTTACATGTACTTGTGAGAAAGTAATTTTATTTCAGGCTTCTATTTCTATTTCGAGGGTTTATGTAGCCCTTACAGTATTTTTCATACTGCAATCATGAAGGTTTCAGTGAATTAATTTTTAAAAAACCCCAAGCATTCAGAAAGTTCAGTTTCAACTCTTTCACCTGTTTGTCCACTAATATAATTTTAGTCTTTTAAATAATGGCATCCTTTTGCGGGGGGCTTCACCCCCCAAACGTCTGAATTTTCCCAGTAAACCTGCCTCGGGGTGGACAGTGTTTGGCTCCTGGCGGCATCCACAGCTGACTATCATGCGTGGTCTTTCCCAACAGTAATTTTCCCAGTATGAAAAATATTCAATTATAGAAAAGTTAAGTCTCTTAGCTATAAACTGGAATGTAATTGACAGCAAGATAAAATAGATACAAGCACAAACACCTCCCTCTAAACCTCCAAGGCAATCTGGTTTTTACTATTTCTGGCTCTTACCAAAGTAAGCAGCATCACAAATGTTCCTCAAGGTGGCTGTTTTCTCCAGGGAGCATCGCTGATGCGCCACGTGTCACTGCACAGGCCCGTGGTGCCAGCCTGCGACTCCATCTTCCCTCTACATTCAGGAGTGCCTTGGGTTTCTTTTGATAATCGTGCCACCATAATTTAATTCTTATGTCCCTTAAATGGTAGACAAAGCTTCCAAAAGTACTTTATTACATTTTTGCCTTTTCATTCTAAATATTTATTTCACCAGATTGGATTTGGGGGAAGTGGAGGGTTAGATGTTTGTTGGAGAATTTTCAGTGTCTCATAATTTTCTGAAGTTCACACTTTCAGAGTTTGTAAGGGGTGTCATTGCAGGGAGGGGTCACAGCACAAGCTGTGCTCGGGTCACGGCCATCCTCCTGGGCCTCTCCTTGGCCACGACGATCCATGGGTCACTGGGTGTCCTGTTCCTTGGACTCACCCCCATCTCAAAGCCACAGGGGCGCCTTGTGCCTGGAGACGGTGATTACAGCAGAGACGCTGTACTGGGACCAGGTAGCCGTCCCCACAGCTTGGCCAGGTCCTGAGCTGGAGGTGAAAACAGGCTCCTGGTGCTGAGTTTGGTCCCTGGGAGGTCCTGCCAGGTCTCCATGGGCCCGCAGGCTGGCGGGGCAGAGTCCTGCTTCCTATGAACGTGGAGCATCCAGGAGCTCAGGGGGCACTTGTGTCTCTCTCTTCACTGACCTTTTACCAACATCTAGTGTTTTCTCCCACTGATAACAGAGGGCACAAACCACAGAACTCAACTCTGCCTGTGAATTTGTCACCCAGAAAGATCACGAGTTTTTAAATGGTTTTTGATATCTTGATTTACCCCCCAATTAATCATGCTACAGTCAGACTTGCTCCTCCTAATCTTCCTTTTCTTTGCTGCTCCTGACACCACCTCTCCCCTCCGAAACGGGGCAGAGCCCTCCCCACCGCCCCGCCCTCACACGCCCTGTCCGAGCCCGCGCCCGCGTTCCTGGACACCCTTCCCCCACCACCACCGAGGGCTTCCTCTGAGGCCTGCAGAAAGGACATGGAGCTGGCAAGTCTGATGCCTTAAATTACAGCAGCCCTTGCCTGTCCTTGGTGGTTTTAATTAGCAGAGGGTTTCCTACAAAATAGCTTATTCCTCATAGAAAAGCTTTGATGCAAAATTTATTTTTAATTGAGTAGGTATAAATTTTAACTTAGATTTAAATTTTTACTTTGATTTGTTTTCAAAGTATGTCAAATTTGACACCTTGTTAAGAATCGAATCTCTCTTCTAAGATTTCAGAAGCTTGTAATAAATTTAAACAAACCAAAGACACTGTAAGAGAATCTAGGGGCCTTTTATGTTCCAAGTGATGCTATAAATAGCTCCCCTCAACCCTCACAGCCCCCAGACACACACACCTAAGTATCAATACCTAACTCGGCACCGGCAAGCCCTGCTTGATCCCCAGACTCAGAAAACTTCAGAGTGAAACTTGCACGTTCATGAAGTGGTGACTCTAAGAGCTCTCTGCAGCAGCTGAACTGCGCCCAGCTGTAACCAGGTGCTGGCGTGGGCATCCCCGGGTTGTACGCGTTCATGTCCGAAGCCGAAAGGAACGGGGACCAGACACCTGGCAAGGCTGCGCTGGTCCAGGGGGCGCCTTCCTCCTGCAGCAGGAAGTCAGAGTCGTCAGTTCGGTTCCAGTTGATGCGTAGTGACACACTCCTGTGTTTGGTGTGATTTTATGAACTTATGCTTGCACCGCCTGGATGAGGCAGTGACACACTTATTACACTAAATTAACACCTGTCAGGCTGTCTCCACATTCACTGTCACACCTTCTCAGGGTGGAAAGCGCGGGTCTCAGGTGCCAGATGGGAGAGAAATAACCGAGGGTGATGTTGTCACCATGGCAACACCAGAGCATCTATAGCTATCAGTACAGTCAGGCCCCTTACAGGTTCACTTCCTGGAATTAACCTTGGAGAAGGAAATGGCAACCCATTGCAGTGTTCTTGCCTGGAGAATCCCAGGGACAGGGGTGCCTGGAGGGCTGCAGCTCATGGGGTCACAAGAGTCGGACACGACTGAGTGACTAAATCATAACCACCAGCTTTCCCTTCAGGGCTTGTTTGTCAGAAAGGCATCATTAAAAAACACACACTCCCTCTGTTTCTGGTGAAGCATAGCTGGTTATTCAGGAAGCACTGCCACCGCGTTTGTGGTGTGTTTAGTGACAGGTTGAGGGGTTTTCCAAAGGAGCAGCTCAGCCATGGCACATTTGTGAAGCACATCAACCAGACACGGTGCCCACTGCGGGGACGAGACTCAGGAAAGAGGCACCGTCATCAACCAGACACGGTGCCCACTGCAGGGATGAGACTCAAGGAAGAGGCACCATCATCAACCAGACAGGGTGCCCACTGCGGGGATGAGACTCAGGAAAGATGCACCGTCATCAACCAGACACAGTGCCTACTGCAGGGACGAGACTCAGGGAAGAGGCACCATCATCAACCAGACACGGAGCCCACTGCGGGGACGAGACTCAGGAAAGAGGCCCAGTCATCAACCAGACACAGTGCCTACTGCAGGGACGAGACTCAGGGAAGAGGCACCATCATCAACCAGACACGGAGCCCACTGCGGGGACGAGACGCAGGAACGAGGCATCATCATCAACCAGACACGGTGCCCACTGCGGGGACGAGACGCAGGAACGAGGCATCATCATCAACCAGACACGGTGCCCACTGCGGGGACGAGACGCAGGAACGAGGCATCATCATCAACCAGACACGGTGCCCACTGTGGGGACGAGACGCAGGAACGAGGCATCATCATCAACCAGACATGGTGCCCACTGCGGGGGATGAGACTCAGGAAAGGGGCACCATCATCAACCAGACCTGGTGCCCACTGCAGGGACGAGACTCAGGGAAGAGGCACCATCATCACCCAGTCATGGCTCGCCACTACTGTGACAAATACATGCAAAGGCACCATGCAGAGAGCTGTAAAGCCCCCACTTTCTCTCTGAACGAGCCTGGCCCTCCAGAGTGGCTCAGAAGTTGGGTCTCAGTTGGACTTGGTGGCCAGAGTTCTCTGTGGCCTGAGGGACTCTGGCCCAGTGGTTCTGACGGTGGAGAGGGCTGGGGGGCGTCTCTAAGGAAGGGCCACCCCTGAAGCATCCTCACCCCTGCCGAGGTTCAGCCCCGGTGGGTCCAGGGTAATTCGAAGGTGAGGATGGAATCCGCGTCCTAGGAAAGAACTTATTTAATTACAGATATATAGAGAGATTAGAAACGGATAGTGTAGTAGGAGTTCATGATCTGAGCCGCAGTCAGCTCCTGGTCTTGTTTTTGTTGACTGTATAGAGCTTCTCCATCTTTGGCTGCAAAGAATATAATCAATCTGATTTCGGTGTTGACCATCTGGTGATGTCCATGTGTAGAGTCATCTCTTGTGTTGTTGGAAGAGGGTGCTTGTTATGACCAGTGCATTTTCTTGGCAAAACTCTATTAGTCTTTGCCCTGCTTCATTCCGCATTCCAAGGCCAAATTTGCCTGTTACTCCAGGTGTTTCTTGACTTCCTACTTTTGCAGTCCAGTCCCCTATAATGAAAAGGACATCTTTTTTGGGTGTTAGATGTAAAAGGTCTTGTAGGTCTTCATAAAACTGTTCAACTTCAGCTTCTTCAACATTACTGGTTGGGGCATAGATTTGGATAACTGTGATATTGAATGGTTTGCCTTGGAAACGAACAGAGATCATTCTGTCGTTTTTGAGATTGCATCCAAGTACTGCATTTCGGACTGTTTTGTTGACCATGATGGCTACTCCATTTCTTCTGAGGGATTCCTGCCCACAGTAGTAGATATAATGGTCGTCTGAGTTAAATTCACCCATTCCAGTCCATTTTAGTTCGCTGATTCCTAGAATGTCGACGTTCACCCTTGCCATCTCTTGTTTGACCACTTCCAATTTGCCTTGATTCATGGACCTGACATTCCAGGTTCCTATGCAATATTGCTCTTTATAGCATCGGATCTTGCTTCTATCACCAGTCACATGCACAACTGGGTATTGTTTTTGCTTTGGCTCCATCCCTTCATTCTTTCTGGAGTTATTTCTCCACTGATCTCCAGTAGCATATTGGGCACCTAATAACCTGGGGTTGCCTGGAGAATCCCAGGGATACCGGAGCCCAATGGGCTGCTGTCTGTGGGGTCACACAGAGTTGGACACGACTAGAGCGACTTAGCAGCAGCAGCAGCAGCAGCAATGACCTGGGGAGTTCCTCTTTTGGTATCCTATAATATTGCCTTTTCATACTGTTCATGGGGTTCTCAAGGCAAGAATACTGAAGTGGCTTGCCATTCTCTTCTCCAGTGGACCATGTTCCTTCTCAGATCATGAACTCCTTCTTACAAAATTCAGACTTAAATTGAAGAAAGTAGGGAAAACNCTTGCCATCTCTTGTTTGACCACTTCCAATTTGCCTTGATTCATGGACCTGACATTCCAGGTTCCTATGCAATATTGTTCTTTACAGCATCGGATCTTGCTTCTATCACCAGTCACATGCACAACTGGGTATTGTTTTTGCTTTGGCTCCATCCCTTCATTCTTTCTGGAGTTATTTCTCCACTGATCTCCAGTAGCATATTGGGCACCTAATGACCTGGGGAGATTCTCTTTTGATATCCTATCATTTTGCCTTTTCATACTGTTCATGGGGTTCTCAAGGCAAGAATACTGAAGTGGCTTGCCGTTCCCTTCTCCAGTGGGCCACATTCTGTCAGACCTCTCCACCATGACCCGCCCGCCTTGGGTTGCCCTGCAGGCATGGCTTAGTTTCATTGAGTTAGACAAGGCTGTGGTCCTAGTGTGATTAGATTGACTAGTTTTCTGTGAGTATAGTTTCAGTGTGTCTGCCCTCTGATGTCCTCTTGCAACATCTACCATCTTACTTGGGTTTCTCTTAACATGGGCATGGGGTATCTCTTCACGGTTGCTCCAGCAAAGGACAGCTGCTGATGCTTACCTTGGATGAGGGGTATCTCCTCACCGCTCCCTTTCCTGACCTTCAATGTGGGATGGCTCGTTTAGGCCCTCTTGCGCCCATGCAGCCACTGCTCCTTGGACGTGGGGTTGCTCCTCCCAGCCACCGCTCCTGGCCTCAAACGTGGGGTGGCTCCTCTCAGCCATGATTAGTGTGCTGGCCACAGCCGCCTGTGCTTAGTGCACCAGCTGCAGGAGATGGAAATCCAGGATGTTGGCCCAAGGGTGCAGACCCTCAGGTCCTGGAGATGGGAGATGAGTGGGTTCTGGAGATCTGACTGACAACCTGTGACAGGGCTGACATTACTGGGCTGTACACTGGAAATGCTGAGTGTTCTCAGACAAACCTCAGTTGGCCTCTGGGCAGGTCCATGAGGGATGGTTCAGCCAGCGCGCATACATGGCTTCACTAGACAGAGTCACAGGTGTGAAGTGCTGGGTGTGAGGCTTGCACAACAGAGTGGACACAGGCTCCTCAAGCCGCTGGGGCTTCCTCACATACGAGGTCTTTGTTTGCATTTTAGAACATGTGGACTTGATTTTAGTTTCATGGAAAGCATTTAAGCCTGAAACAGTACCCTCAGACTTCTTCTGGAGAAGGATGGTCCTGAAAGGAGGGGAGGAAGCTGTGAGAGGCTTCAGCCAGATGACAGGCTGGCAGAACGGTCAGTGGGAGGTGATCCCAGGATGACAGGAGGGGCCGTGGTGGGAGAGGAAGCTGCTCAGAGTGAATCAGCAGGCTTTCAGTGCCAGCAGGGATCTTTGCTGTGTCATGTGGGATCTTCCGTGGTGGTGTGGGCTCTGTAGTTGCAGTGCACCAGCTGAGTTGCCCAGCAGCACGTGGGACTTAGTTCTGTGACCAGGGATCAAACCCACACCCCCCGCATGTTGGAAGGAGGATTTTTAACCACCAGGGTATTCCCTAATTAAGATATTCTGCATTATCTTAATTTAGATAATTTAGAGACTAATATATTCTGCATTATTTTAATTGCTCCTCCAAAGTAGCATTGAATTGCTAGACTAGTGAAGTCACACCTAAGGAAGCTAAGAACTCCAGTTTCCTGACTAAGGTCACAGAGCTGGAAAATGCTGAGCCAGCCCTGGACCCAATTCTGGTGGTTGCAAATCCATGCCTGTTCACACTGCACGATATTGTCCAATGTGAATGTGTGACTTGCTGGTGGTCAAACCAACGCAGGGAAGGAGGGAAGGAGAGTCCTGTGAAAAT
This sequence comes from Oreotragus oreotragus, assembly GCA_006410675.1. Taxonomy (NCBI): domain Eukaryota; kingdom Metazoa; phylum Chordata; class Mammalia; order Artiodactyla; family Bovidae; genus Oreotragus; species Oreotragus oreotragus. The sequence goes on along the minus strand of SJYX01012064.1, from coordinate 502,699 downwards.
GCCATCTGAACAGCCATGTCCTATGGGACAGGGAGTTCTCAGGATCAGAACCAGGTAAACGAACAAGGTAAGGTTAGGAAATCTTCAGCATGAGGTCCTCGAGGGCCATGGATGTCCCAGATGTGGCTGGAAGGACCTGCCTGCCCAGGATATGCAGACGTTGTCGGTGTGTAGGCTGGTGACACTGGGGGAGTAAAACACGGTGTGTGATTTAAACAGCACACCTGTCAGGACACCTGGGCTGGCGCCCAGGCCGATGGCAGTGAATGCGGATGAGGAGGTGGAGTAGCGGGAGCATGCGTTCCTTGCTGGTGCAGACAGAGAGTGTTCCCATCACTGTGCATGTCTGCATGGGGGTTTCTTACAAAACTAAGTGTACTCTGGCCAGATCATTCAGCAGTCATGCTCTCTGGCATTTACCCAAGGAAGTTGAGAACTTATGTGCACACAAAAACCTGTACAAGGGTGTTTACAGAGCTTTATTCATAATTGCCCAAACTTGGAAGTAACCCACTTGTCCTTTAGTAAGTAAATAGATAAACAAACCGTGGTCCATTCATACAGTGGGCTAAAATAGAAGAGCTGTCAAGTGAAAAGACCCAGAGAAGCTTCAGAACATCCTGCCTCGTGTACAAAAACTAAATACTGTGTGATCCCAGCCATACGACCTTCTGGAAAATTCAAAACTGTAGACACAGCATAGAGATAAGTGGTTGCCGGGGGTCCCCTCAGTGAGAGGGCAGGTGAGGTGAGGAGGAGGAGTCCCCGGGGTTTTCAGGGCTGTGAAACCATCTGTGTGCTGCAGTAATGGTGGATGCATGTCCTGTAGTTATATAAATTACATTTGTCCAGACCCATAGGATGTATAACACAAGGGTAAACCCAGTGTAGTTAATAATGTATCAGTCATGACCAATAAATTATAACAAATGTAACACTGTCATGCAAGATGTTCACAGGAGAGGTGACTGTGAAGGGAAATGGAGGTGGTACATGGGAACTCTGTTACTCTCTCCTCAATATTTTATATAAAAACCATCTGTGTGCTGCAGTAATGGTGGATGCATGTCCTGTAGTTATATAAATTACATTTGTCCAGACCCATAGGATGTATAACACAAGGGTAAACCCAGTGTAGTTAATAATGTATCAGTCATGACCAATAAATTATAACAAATGTAACACTGTCATGCAAGATGTTCACAGGAGAGGTGACTGTGAAGGGAAATGGAGGTGGTACATGGGAACTCTGTTACTCTCTCCTCAATATTTTATATAAACTTCAAACTGCTATAAAAATCAGTTGATCATTTATGTTGATGTATGGCAAAACCAATACAATATTGTAATTAGCCTCCAATTAAAATAAATAAATTTTTTAAAATAAATTTTAAAAAAAATAAATGTGTATGGAGACAGTGGACGATGATACTTGGAAAACATCAGCAGTTAACTGGCTGGAGGAGGAAGAGGTGATTTTTTTAAAAAGGAGAATAAATACTGAGCTGCTGAGCTGGCCATCATGCCTGCTGTGTGCTCAATGTTACTTCAGCTCTTTCATGGGTGACGGTCCTGGCAGTCCTCAATCCTGTAAGATAGGGTGTTTTTAATGCCAATTTACAACTGTACACAAGCAGATCTGCTTCTTACGCACATGCACGTGCATGCACACACACACGGACACATAGACACACATGCACACATGCACATACACATGTATGCATGCACACACGCACATACACATGCACAACACATGTGCATGCACCCATGTGTGTGCACATGTGTGCATCCTGGGGTCCAACCCCAGTGGGTCCAGGGTGATTCGAAGCAAGGATGGAGTTGGCGATTAGGAAAGAATTATTTAATTAGAGATATAAAGAGAGATTAGGGAAGAATAATGTAGTGAAAAAATAGAGGAAAAAAGAGGCTGATATTCCTTGGTTTACATGGAGAGCTAATAAAGTCTTAAGACAAGAAACTTGCTCTATTCACATAGGCCACCGGTGCCTGCTTGAATAGTGGAGGGTGACTCGCCTTGGGCTCCCTCTCACGTGGGTCTTAGAAACCCAGGCAGAAAAGTGAATGCAGAGAGCCTCTATGTTCCAAGGGATCAGCCTGAAAAGGAGAGGGAGGGAGAGGGAAAAAAAGAGAGTTAACAGGGGAGGCCAAACTTGTGCAAAAAAACCCATAACTTTATTTTCAAAAGGTGCTTATATACCCTAAGTTTTACATAATGGAAGATGCAGAGTCTTGCAGGGGCAGCAGTCCTGACCCTTATAGATACCAGGCTTCCTTTCTGCATATCTTTCTGTGTACAAAAGGTCTCAGGTGATTTACATTATCTTCTGGCCAAGAGGCCTGTTAACACTTTATGGCTCTCTTCCTTAATGAATGTTAATCTCATTTCCCCTGAAGTGTTTTTCTTTAATCTGCATCACCCTCAAAGCACTAAGGTAACATCCCTATAGAACAAAGGTGCAGTGGGTTATAACAAAGAAAGTACTTAACTAAAAGATCTATGTTGCTACTTGTTTTTTCTATATACCAACTATATTAATTAACACACTCCTGGGTACACAACAAACAAAGGATATGAAAACTTGACAGCAAGTATTAGCTCCACAATGAACCCTTAATCAGTTCTATTCTAATGATTTTTCCCAGAATTTGTTAAGCTTTCTGTGCCTCTCATGGTTGGGAGGCTGTAAACAATCACATGCGCCATTGCAAAAAAATCCGGACAGACCTGTCAGGCAAGTTAGAAAGCTATCAGAGGGGTTTGAGCTGAGACATTCCTTTTACACCCAGGAGACTTATTAACTAGAGCTCTAAGTTAATTTTCTTTAGAGAAAGGTAGTCAGGGATAGCCCCCTGTTAATGTCAGAAGAGTATAGTATAGCAAACAGTAAACAGACAGATTTTGGTTTCGGGGTAGATGCTTGGTCAGAGGACCCCTTGAGACCTGACTTGCCTTTGCCTGTCAAGCCTCTTCGTCATGACCTTTGCCATGGGCGGGATTCCTCGTGCTGGCTCCCAGCATGTGCACACACAGCATTTCCTGCTCATCCATCTCCATCCTCTGAGAGAGTCCTGAGACTCTCCTGAGAGTCTCTCATGATGCTGTCATGTCTGGGGAGAGAGGCTATGGTGCTGGCTCCACCCACTACGTGTGACTCAGCAATATTGCCTTGCTTCCGTGGCTGCCTGCCTGCCACAGAGTCCTGACAGTATCCTCCTGCCCCTGGAGGTGGCGGTCAGGACCACTCGATGCTGCCTGGGGACTTTCCAGAAGCTTCCACCACTGTCCCCGATCTCCTCAAACCACCCCCACCCTCCAGCTCCACCACCCACAACTCCTGTTCCCCTGTTGCAGGCTGCATCCTGTCTCTGTAATGACCACTGCCTCTGCAGCCTGTGTGCTTGGGGCTTATTTGTAGGCCATTTCTCTCATGACTGCCCTTTCTGTTTTGTTTTATTTCCAGAAAATAAATAAATTTATATTTTAAAAAATTAAAAAATAGTAATGTAATGATAATCATGCTATTTTATTGTCGAATTGATAGTGAATTCTTTTAAGTGAAATTTGAATTTAAAATTGAAATATAGGCATGTTGTGCACTACTGATAATAAAACTCCCCCCACAGAAAAATCACGTTTCATATGCATATGTACACTCACTGAACCATAAAATATTCCTGATGGAGGAACAAGATGGTGCAGGAGTACATGAACACGGAGTACATGTCTCTCCACGGATACATCAAGAATACATCTTCAGACACAGAAGTGCTTGCAGAGCACCAACTGACAGGAGTACCTGACCACCAGAATAGAATATATGGAACCATGCAAAAGTCGGTAGGATGAAGGAACTAGGGGGGAAAACAGGAGTGTTAGTAGGCCTGGACCAGCCCTCAGCAGGTGGGGGAATTGAAGCAGGGGTCCAATCCCCACATCAGGGCAATTGTCTGGGTCAGAGGAGAAACATTTAAGTGAAACAGCTGATCTGGGGAAGCCTTGATGGGATGAGAATCAGACAGTCCTTGCCACAGCCACACATACCTCGGACAGGAACTCTGGTCCCCCTGGAAGGTGCAGCACCTGGGAGCTGGAGTTTAGGGAGTGTAGAGTGATCCCAGGGCGAGGGCTGCTGTTGACTGCAGAGAGATGGATCAAGGGGAGATGAGGGAGGAGATTGTGGTGGGAAATGCTGGTGGAGGAAAGGCAGGCAGCCACAGAAACAAGGCAATACTGCTGAGTCACACTAATGGGTGGAGCTAGCACCATAACCTCTCTCCCTAGACATGACAGCATCAGCTGAACAATAGAGAGGCTGGCCCATCAAACACCTGATGCACTGAACTACAGAGCAGGACCCCACCCAGGTGCCCCTTTAAGTGCCTGATGCACCAAACTACAGAGTAGGACCCCAGCCAGTGAAGCTGCTCTATGTGCCTGACAAGCTGAACAACAGAGAAGGACCCCAGGCAAGGGAGTCCTCTAAGTGCCTGAAGGGGCGGAGCTACGGAAAAGACAAGCCAAACAGGCTTTCTGATCACCAGCTACCAGAGGCTGAACAAAAAAGACTCTGAGAGGGCCATAACTTCTGTGGCAGAGGCAGTCCGTGTCCCTGAAGCCCTGACACCATCAGGGTCCCCATGACCCAAGCAGCTGTGTCTCCTTCACAGTGAACCCTCACTGTGGTGGAGCTGCCACAGGGAAGAGAGTCTTGCATCTGTGCATATAGGATTACCTCCGCTGTGTCCAACTGTTTGTGACCCTGTGGACTGTGGCCTGCCAGGCTCCTCTGTCAGGGAAGGCAGTTCTCCAGGCAAGAACACTGGAGCATATTAGCCCATACTGGTTGCTGTACCCTTCTAGAGCACTACATTTCCTGCTGCCCTAGCCGGCACCTGGTGCTGCCAGAGCTCCTGTGACCCAAGCAGCTGCCCCACCTCCACACCTGGCCCTCACAGGTGCACACCCAAGTCCTCCAGAGCAGCCTCAGGAGCAAACCCCAGTGGATGCCCCACATGCAGAAGTGGAAATAAAACCACAATTGAAACCCAGGGGCAGTGTGGCTAAGGAAGAAGACCCAAAACCTTCCCACCAGCTATACAAGCCACAGATTAAATCTACATGATCAACTAGGCAGATTCTGTGTCTATGGAGTGTATAAAAGGACATTGAGAGCTCCCACAAAAGAATACGTACTGCTTCTGATAGCTGTGGACATTGGAGGCAAGAACACACAGGAGTAGGACCAGATTAGAGTCTGAGCTGCCCCTAAAGCAGGTCCAGAGACCAGCACAGTGTTGGAGGGCACCCTAGGGAGGTGAGGTGGACTGTGACTCCCAGCAGTGACTCAAGAAAAACATTTATTATTCCTAAGTTCTGACTTGTTATGTAGTTCCTTTGGATTTTTTTTTTTCCTTTTTTTGTTCTTTCTCTGTTGTAGTTGTCAATTTTATTAGCACTGTGAAATCTAATTAAGCTTTTGAGGTGTTGTTTTTTTTTTTTTCAATCACACTTTTTATCACTGTTAAAAACCTGTGCCTCCATGTTGGCCTTTTGCAGTTCTGTGGAGTTTCCTGTTTCTTTTTCCTTTTTCTTTTTTTTTTCTAATTTTTAATTTTTTAGACCTATTGTTACTTTTTCTACATTTGTTACTTTGCTTGCTTTTCTACTGTTCTTTTCCCCTTGCTTAAACTTTTATACATATGTCTTCTTTATCTACCTCTATTTAACTTTGCATTTCTTTATTTTCTTTCTTTCTTTTTCTCACCATATTTTTTTAGTTTTGTTTTCATTGCTTTCTTCCTCAGTTGGCACCTTACTTTTGTTTTCCAGTTTGTGCTTTAGTTAGTTTTGTTCTTAACTGGTGGATCATTTTTGGTTTCCTTTGTGTGCTGGGTCAATCTATTGTACTTTATTTTTGTTGAAGATGT
>SJYX01012064.1:481056-491593 GCA_006410675.1 Oreotragus oreotragus | reverse complement strand
TTTTTTAGTTTTGTTTTCATTGCTTTCTTCCCCAGTTGGCACCTTACTTTTGTTTTCCAGTTTGTGCTTTAGTTAGTTTTGTTCTTAACTGGTGGATCATTTTTGGTTTCCTTTGTGTGCTGGGTCAATCTATTGTACTTTATTTTTGTTGACTGTTTTGATTTTGCTTATGGGTGTATATATATGTGTATATATTCCATTATTTCATTATTATTTGACTGATTTTGTAACATCCATTTGTCTTGGGTTTATCTTTTATTCCTCATTTTTGGGTATTCATTTTAATCCCATTTAATGCCATAACAAACCACCTGTGGAATCTCCATTTCTGGCCAGAGATTAAGTCTTGAGCCTTTGGAGTGGGAGTGCTGACTCCAAGATACAAACTACCAGAGAACTCCTAAACATAGAGAGTATCAAATAGTGAGAACTCCCACAAAGGAAACCACTTGAATACAAGACCCTGCATCACCCAACTGCCAGTAGTACCCTGTGCTGGCCACCTCATCCAAACAACAAACAAGACAAAAATACAAACCCAGTCATTGGCAGAGAGGATTACCACCTCACTCAGCCCTGCCCATCACAGGAAGAAAAAAAATTCAGCACAGATCTCACCCTACAGGAAGCTGACACAAACCACTGCACCAATCTTGCTGCCAAGTCACTTCAGTCGTGTCTGACTCTGTGTGACCCCATAGACGGCAGCCCACCAGGCTCCCCCATCCCTGGGACTCTCCAGGCAAGAATACTGGAGTGGGTTGCCATCTTAGAAGGGCAGAAACCAAAAGGAAAAAAGAATTCAACCTTGTAGCCAGGGAAAGTGAGACCTCAAACATGATAAGTTTAAAAAAATGAAAAGGCACAGAAATACTGCACAAATGAAAGAAAAAACTAGAAACACACATGTCCAAATAAATAAAAAGGAAATAGGCAAACTCCCTGAAAAAGTATTCAGAATAATGATAATAAAGATGATCAAGAACCTTGAAAGCAGAATGGGGAAAATGCAAGAATCAATTAAAAAAGACGGAGAAGAATTAAAGAATAAACATACAGAGACAAACACAATTACTGAAATTTTAAATGTTCTAGAAAGAATCAATAGCAGAATATCTGAAGCAGAAGAACAAATCAGTGAGCTAGAAGATAAAATGGTGGAAATAACTTCTGAAGAGCAGAATAAAGTAAAAGGAGTGAAAAGAACTGAGGATAGTCTCATATACCTCTGGGACAATATTAAATGCACCAAAATTTGAATTATAGGGGTCCCAGAAGAAGAAGAGAGAAAGAATGGACATGAGAAAATTTTTGAAGAGATGAACTTTCAGATGTTCAAGCTGGTTTTAGAAAAGGCAAAGGAACCAGAAATCAAATGGCCAGCATCCAATGGATCATCGAAAAAGCAAGGGAGTTCCAGAAAAACATCTATTTCTGCTTTATTGACTATGCCAAAGCCTTTGACTGTGTGGATCACAATAAACTGTGGAAAATTCTGAAAGAGATGGGAATACCAGATGACCTGACCTGAAGGTACAGGATGCTTGGGGCTGGTGCACGGGGATGACCCAGAGAGACGATATGGGGTGGGAAGTGGGAGGGGAGGTTCAGGATTGGGAGCTCATATACACCCGTGGCAGATTCATGTCAATGTATGGCAAAACCAATACAGTATTGTAAAGTAAAATAAAATAAAAATAAAATTTTTAAAAATAAAATAAAATGGTTAGTTATTTTAAAAAATAAATGTTACCTTAAAAGACAAAACTGATGGAGAAATCAAAAGGTTTTCAGACAAGCAAAAGTTAAGAGACTTCAATGCCACCAAACCAGCTGTACAACAGAAGTTAGAGGGACTTGTGTGATCAGGAAACACACGAGAAGAAAAGACCTACAAAAACAAACCCCAGATAATTAGGAAAATGGCTATAGGAGCATATATATCAATAACTGCTTTAAATGTAAATAGATTAAAGGCTCCAACCAAAAGACACAGACTGGCTGAATGGATACAAAAACAAGACCCATATATATGCTGTCTACAAGAAACCCACTTCAGAAACCCACTAAAGACACATATAGATGGAAAATGAGAGGATGGAAAAATATATTCCTTGCAAACGGAAATCAAAAGAAAGTTGGAGTAGCAATTCTCATGTTAGACAAAATAGACCTTAAAGAATATTACAAGAGATAATGAAGGACCCTACATAATGATCAAGGGATCAATCCAGGAGGAAGACATAACAATTGTAAATATCTAGTCACCCAACATAGAAGCACCTCAAGACATAAGACAAACACTAACAGACATAAAAGGAGATGTTGACATTAACACAGTAACGGTAGGAGACTTTAACACCCCTCTTACACTGAAGGACAGATCATCAAAACAGAAAACTAATAAGGAAACACAAGTCTTAAATGATACATTAGATGAGATGGATCTCATTGATATCTTCAAGACGTTCCATCCAAATGCAGAAGAATACACCTTCTTCTCAAGTACACATGGAACATTCTCCAAGATAGACCACATCTTGGGTCACATATTAAACCTCATTAAATTTAAGAAAATTGAAATTGTATCAAGCATCTTTTCTGACCACAATGCTATGAGACTAGATATCAGTTACAATAAAAAAAAAAACTAAAAAACACAAACACATGGAGATTAAACAATACGTTTCTAAATAATGAACAGGTTACTGAAGAAATAAAAAGGGAAATCAAAAAATTCCTAGAAACACAGGACAGTGAAAACACAACACAAAACCTATGGGATGCAGCAAACGCAGTCCTAAGAGGGAAGTTTTTTTAAATAAAAATTCATTTATTTTAATTGGAGGTTAACTACTTTACAATATTGTATTGGTGAAGTTTATAGCAACAATCCTACCTTAAGAAACAAGAGCAACATCAAATAGACAACATAACTTTACACCTAAAACAACTGGAAAAAGAAGAACCAAGAAAAAAAAAATTGGCAGAAGGAAAGAAATCATAAAGACCAGAGTAGAAATAATGAAAAATAAATGAAAGAAACAATAGTAAAGATTAATAAAGCTAAAAGCTGGCTCTTTGAGAAGATAAACAAAATTGACAAACCTTTAGCCAGACTCATCAAGAAAAATAGAAGATGCAAATCAACAAAATTAGAAATGAAAAAGGAGAGGTTTAAAAAACAGGAGAGGTTACAACAGACAATGCAGAAATACAAAGGATTATGAGACTATTATGAACAACTATATGGCAATAAAATGGATAACCTGGAAGAAATGGACAGATTCATAGAAAAGTTCAATCTTCCAAGACTGAACCAGGAAGAAATAGCAGTTATGAACAACCCAATTGAAATCAAAACTGTGATAAAAGAAAAAAATCTCAAAAAACATAAGCCCAAGTCCAGATGGCTTTACAGGTGAATTCAATCAAACATTTAGAGAAGAGCTAATGCCTGTCCTTCTAAAACTGTTTCAAAAAATTTCAGACGAAGGAATACTTCCAAACTCATTCTATGAGGCCACCATCACCCTGATACCAAAACCAGACAAAGACAACACAAAAAAAGAAAACTAGAGGCCAATATCAGTATTAAGAATAGATGCAAAAATCCTCAACAAAATTCCAGCACACGGAATTCAACAACACATTAAAAAGCTCATACACCATGATCAAGTTGGTTTTATTCCAGGGATGCAAGATATATGCAAATATATGCAAATCAATCAGTGTGATACACCATATTAATAAGTTGAAAGGTAAAAACCATATGATAATCTCAGTAGATGCAGAAAAAGCCTTTGACAAAATTCAGTACCCATTTATGATTAAAAGTCTTCAAAAAGTGGGCATTGAAGGAACTTACCTCAACAGAGTAAAGGCCATATATGATAAGTCCACAGTAAACATTATTCTCAGTGATCAAAAACTACAAGCATTCTCCCCAAGATCAGGAATAAGACAAGAGTGTCCACTCTCACCACTGTTATTCAACATAATTTTGGAATTCCTAGCTACAGCAATCAGAGAAGAAAAAGAAATAAAAGGAGTCCAGACTGGAAAAGAAGTAAAGCTCTCACTGTTTGCAGATGACACAATACTATACATAGAAAACTCTAAAGATACTATCAGAAAATTACTAGATTAAATCAGTGAATTTAGCAAAGTTGCAGGATACAAAATCAATACACAGAAATCACGTACATTCCTATATACTAACAGTGAAAAATCAGAAAAAGAAATTAAGGAATCAATCCAATTCACCATTGCAACAAAAAGAATAAAATATCTAGGAATAAACATACCTGAGGAAACACAGATTCATGTTGATGTATGGCAAAACCTATACAATATTGTAAAGTAATTAACCTCCAATTAAAATAAATAAATTTTTTAAAAAAGAAAATTATAAGACACTGATGAAAGAAATCAAAGACAACATATACAGATGGAGTGATATCCCATGTTCCTGGGTAGGAAGAATCAATATTGTGAAAATGACTATACTATCAAATGACTATACTATCAAATGACTATACTAACAAAGTTCAGAACTAGAACAAAAAATTTCACAATTCATATGGAAACACAAAAGATCCTGAATAGCCAAATCCATCTTGAGAAAGAAGGGAGGTGGAAGAATCAACCTTCCTGACTTCAGATTTTGCTACAAAGCTACAGTCATCAAAACAGTATGGTACTGGCACAAAAACAGAAATATAGGCCAATGGAATGAGATAGAAAGCCCAGAAATAAACCCACGCACCTATGGATACCTTATTTTTGATGAAGGAAGCAAGAATATACAATGGGGAAAAGATAACCTCTTCAATAAGTGGTACTAGGAAAACTGGACAGTAAGTCACAAAGAGAAAGATAAATATTGTATACTAATGCATATATGTGGAATCGAGAAAGGTGGTATGGAGAATTTATCTGCAGGAAAGTAATAGAGAAACAGACAAAGAGAACAGACTCATGGACACAGGTAGAGGGTAGGAGAGGGTGAGAGGTATGGAGAGAGTAAATGGAAACTTACCATATGTAAAATAGATAGCCAATGGGAATTTGCTGTATATCTCAGGGAACTCAAACAGGGTCTCTGTACCAACCTAGAGGGGTGGGATGGGGAGGGAGATTGGAGGGAGGGAACAAGAAGGAGGGAACATATGTTAACCTATGGCTGATTCATGCTGAGGTTTGACAGAAAACAACAGAACTCTGTAAAGCAATTATCCTTTAATTGAAAATTAAATAAATTTTTTAATTAAAAAGAAACAAAACAACCACACAAAAAAGGGAAATTCCATCACCATTCAGCAATCATATCCATTTTTCCCTTCTTCTAGCCTCTAATCTAGGTTGTTTCTATAAATTTACCTATACTGGGTATTTCACAAAAATGGAATCATAAAATACTGTACATGGAAAAAAATTCCTAATAATTATGTATGAATATTCAGGCCATGTGTCTGTGTGAGGTGAGAGACCACAGAATGTAACACTGGACCAACTGGTTTTGGAGGCATGAGGTCTAGAGTTGAATTCAGTTCAGTTCAGTTCAGTCACTCAGTCATATCCGACTCTCTGCGACCCCATGAACTGCAGCACTCCAGGCCTCCCTGTCCATCACCAACTCCCGGAGTTCACTCAGACTCAAGTCCATCGAGTCAGTGATGCCATCCAGCCATCTCATCCTCTGTCCGTCCCCTTCTCCTCCTGCCCCCAATCCTTCCCAGCATCAGAGTCTTTTCCAAGAGTTGAATTGCAATTTCATTATTTACCAGCTTATATGAGCTTTCTGAGTGTGAGATGCCCACCTGAAAAAAATGGATACAATCTTTACTGCCTATCTTATAGTAACACAAAATTTTTTCAAAAGATAATGTATATAAATGTTTTCTGCAAATGATTCTATGGAAATCATATCATATTTACCAATCACTATATTTATTGGTGAATGAAGTACGTGTTTAAACTTTATTCAGTTTCTCTCTCCCTCACACTTAATTCTAACTTCTTTTAGTCATTTTATGCTGTCATCATGTAAGTGATTAAATGTTTCCCTGACTTTGAATAATATGATGAGTCATTTATACAAACGTTTGCAAGATTGATCACCGAGGTCGATCATAAATAATTTTTGGCTTACATTCCATTTGTTTAGTCATTATTTATGGACGATTTAAAACATCACAGGCCAATTTAGCACTTATTAAATGATCCACAGCCTTATCATTAACCTTGAATGAGAATGGTGTAACCTTTTCCATAGAAACATTAGGAATATCTGGACCCATTGTTCTTATTTTATTAGCTCATTAAGAAAGTTTGGGAAAATTCAGTTGCTTTAAAGCATCTTATAATTTTATTTTACAATAGCATTAGGAGGGCATCACAGATTTATCAAAGAGACCGCAAATGAGACAAAGAAATGGAAAGATTATTTTTGAGGCCTTCAACGATTATAAAATCAGATGCCTGAAAAAGTAGTCACGGAAAATCATCATTTAAACTTGTCTTTTAGAATGCGCCCTTCCCATATGACTTCATAATTGCCTATTCCAACCAAATGACTACTTTGCTTAGGGCTGCAGAGCTAAGATGCTTTCAAAAGGGCCATATCAATCATCCATAGAATTGGCAACCAAATTCAGAATGCACAATCAGTATCATCAGTTTTGAAACCCAAAAGCATAACACAGCTTGAGTTTTAGGAGAAGAAATCCTCTAATATATAAGCTAATCTTTGGAATGAAATTCAAGCTCAGCGTAAGAATACATCTGCACATGAACACACTCAGTGTTTTAGTTACTTTTCCTGATTTCCACCTGCAAGCTACCGGAGACCTCTGTTTTGCTAGGCCAGTGTCTGCTGTCATGAGAAACAGCCGTTCTGAGCCAGACTGGCATTTGCTGCAGCAGATAGCCTGTGGCCAGAAAGTGGTAGGAAATAGTAAGCCGGGGTTTGCCATGTAAAGGAAGGTTTCCTTTTTTGTGCACTTGACAAATCCTTGCCTCTCGTAAGCTTGGAATGAACACTCATGACGCTTTCCTGCACATGTTTTCCTCTCCAGTATGAATATATATTTTTAATCTTATTTCACCCCTACTCTGTTTTGTTCACAATTCCCATAGACTTCAAACATACCCCATATCTTCTTTTTCTTTACTCTNGGTGGGATGGGGAGGGAGATTGGAGGGAGGGAACAAGAAGGAGGGAACATATGTTAACCTATGGCTGATTCATGTTGAGGTTTGACAGAAAACAACAGAACTCTGTAAAGCAATTATCCTTTAATTGAAAATTAAATAAATTTTTTAATTAAAAAGAAACAAAACAACCACACAAAAAAGGGAAATTCCATCACCATTCAGCAATCATATCCATTTTTCCCTTCTTCTAGCCTCTAATCTAGGTTGTTTCTATAAATTTACCTATACTGGGTATTTCACAAAAATGGAATCATAAAATACTGTACATGGAAAAAAATTCCTAATAATTATGTATGAATATTCAGGCCATGTGTCTGTGTGAGGTGAGAGACCACAGAATGTAACACTGGACCAACTGGTTTTGGAGGCATGAGGTCTAGAGTTGAATTCAGTTCAGTTCAGTTCAGTCACTCAGTCATATCCGACTCTCTGCGACCCCATGAACTGCAGCACTCCAGGCCTCCCTGTCCATCACCAACTCCCGGAGTTCACTCAGACTCAAGTCCATCGAGTCAGTGATGCCATCCAGCCATCTCATCCTCTGTCCGTCCCCTTCTCCTCCTGCCCCCAATCCTTCCCAGCATCAGAGTCTTTTCCAAGAGTTGAATTGCAATTTCATTATTTACCAGCTTATATGAGCTTTCTGAGTGTGAGATGCCCACCTGAAAAAAATGGATACAATCTTTACTGCCTATCTTATAGTAACACAAAATTTTTTCAAAAGATAATGTATATAAATGTTTTCTGCAAATGATTCTATGGAAATCATATCATATTTACCAATCACTATATTTATTGGTGAATGAAGTACGTGTTTAAACTTTATTCAGTTTCTCTCTCCCTCACACTTAATTCTAACTTCTTTTAGTCATTTTATGCTGTCATCATGTAAGTGATTAAATGTTTCCCTGACTTTGAATAATATGATGAGTCATTTATACAAACGTTTGCAAGATTGATCACCGAGGTCGATCATAAATAATTTTTGGCTTACATTCCATTTGTTTAGTCATTATTTATGGACGATTTAAAACATCACAGGCCAATTTAGCACTTATTAAATGATCCACAGCCTTATCATTAACCTTGAATGAGAATGGTGTAACCTTTTCCATAGAAACATTAGGAATATCTGGACCCATTGTTCTTATTTTATTAGCTCATTAAGAAAGTTTGGGAAAATTCAGTTGCTTTAAAGCATCTTATAATTTTATTTTACAATAGCATTAGGAGGGCATCACAGATTTATCAAAGAGACCGCAAATGAGACAAAGAAATGGAAAGATTATTTTTGAGGCCTTCAACGATTATAAAATCAGATGCCTGAAAAAGTAGTCACGGAAAATCATCATTTAAACTTGTCTTTTAGAATGCGCCCTTCCCATATGACTTCATAATTGCCTATTCCAACCAAATGACTACTTTGCTTAGGGCTGCAGAGCTAAGATGCTTTCAAAAGGGCCATATCAATCATCCATAGAATTGGCAACCAAATTCAGAATGCACAATCAGTATCATCAGTTTTGAAACCCAAAAGCATAACACAGCTTGAGTTTTAGGAGAAGAAATCCTCTAATATATAAGCTAATCTTTGGAATGAAATTCAAGCTCAGCGTAAGAATACATCTGCACATGAACACACTCAGTGTTTTAGTTACTTTTCCTGATTTCCACCTGCAAGCTACCGGAGACCTCTGTTTTGCTAGGCCAGTGTCTGCTGTCATGAGAAACAGCCGTTCTGAGCCAGACTGGCATTTGCTGCAGCAGATAGCCTGTGGCCAGAAAGTGGTAGGAAATAGTAAGCCGGGGTTTGCCATGTAAAGGAAGGTTTCCTTTTTTGTGCACTTGACAAATCCTTGCCTCTCGTAAGCTTGGAATGAACACTCATGACGCTTTCCTGCACATGTTTTCCTCTCCAGTATGAATATATATTTTTAATCTTATTTCACCCCTACTCTGTTTTGTTCACAATTCCCATAGACTTCAAACATACCCCATATCTTCTTTTTCTTTACTCTTCACCATTGCCTCCCGGGGCCCCTGGTGACGCTTCCGTTGGGGCTGCCCCGCGGTTGTCTCCTGGGTCCCCATGGTCCCCAGCTGCTCATCTCCTTGCTGTTGGCTCCTGTCTCATAGGTGCAGCACCTCCCCTCCTTCCTCTGACGATGTTAGCAGTAGTTCTTGGTGTTGCCGTACTTCCTTGGAGTTCTGGTTTTAGTTGTTCTGTATTTCTGTTACTCAGCGTCCTGTTTTGTGTCATAGGTGTCCGGTTACCCTCAGTGCTTGGTTTATGCTTAAGAATGAAACTTCATATCACATATTTGCATATATATGGAATACAGAAAGACGGTGCTGATGAGCCTATCTGGAGGGCAGCAACGGAGACCCAGTGTAGAGGACAGACTTATGAACATGGGGAAGGAGAGGGTGTGATGACTTGAGAGAGTGGCATTGAAATGTATATGTTACCATATGTGAAACAGACAGCCAGTGGGAACTTGCTGTATGACACAGGAGCCTCAGCTCAGCACTCTGTGATGACCAAGAGGGATGGGAGGGGGTGCAACGTGGCAGGGAGATTCAAGAGGGAGGGGACATATGTATACCTATGGCTGATTCATGTTGATGTATGGCAGAAACCAACACAATATTGATTATCCTTCAATTAAAAATAAATAAATTTTTAAAAAGGATGATACTTTCTCCAAAGATATAGATGTCTAACAAACACATGAAAAGGTGCTCAGCATCACTCATTATCAGAGAAATGAAAATCAAAACCACAATGAGGTACCATCTCACACTGGTCAGAATGGCTGCTATCAAAAAGTCTACAAACAAGAAATGTTGGAGAGGGAGTGGAGAAAAGGGAACCCTCTTACACTGTTGGTGGGAATGAAAACTAGTACAGCCACTCTGGAGAACAGTGTGGAGATTCCTTAAGAAATTGCAAATAGAACTGCCATCGGTTCAGTTCAGTCCAGTTGCTCAGTCGTGTCCGACTCTTTGCCACCCTATGAATTGCAACACACTAGGCCTCCCTGTCCATCACCAACTCCCGGAGTTCACTCAGACTCACGTCCATTGAGTCCGTGATGCCATCCCGCCATCTCATCCTCTGTCATCCCCTTCTCCTCCTGTCCCCAATCCCTCCCAGCATCAGGGTCTTTTCCAATGAGTTAACTCTTCGCATGAGGTGGCCAAGGTACTGGAGTTTCAGCTTTAGCACCATTCCTTCCAAAGAAATCCCAGGGCTGATCTCCTTCAGAATGGACTGGTTGGATCTCCTTGCAGTCCAAGGGACTCTCAAGAGTCTTCT
>SJYX01012064.1:434216-475650 GCA_006410675.1 Oreotragus oreotragus | reverse complement strand
TCACCATCTGCAGTGATTTTGGAGCCCCCCAAAATAAAGTCTGACACTGTTTCTACTGTTTCCCCATCTATTTCCCATGAAGTGATGGGACCAGATGCCATGATCTTCGTTTTCTGAATGTTGAGCTTTAAGCCAACTTTTTCACTCTCCTCTTTCACTTTCATCAACAGGCTTTTTAGCTCCTCTTCACTTTCTGCCATAAGGGTGGTGTCATCTGCATATCTGAGGTTACTGATATTTCTCCCAGCAATCTTGATTCCAGCTTGTGTTTCTTCCAGTCCAGTGTTTCTCATGATGTACTCTGCATAGAAGTTAAATAAGCAGGGTGACAATATACAGCCTTGACGTACTCCTTTTCCTATTTGGAACCAGTCTGTTGTTCCATGTCCAGTTCTATCTGTTGCTTCCTGATGAGACAATGTAAATATTGTAGTATTTCTTTGGGGATTATCACAATTTAGTATAAAATAGCGTAGTGACCAACCTAGACAGCATATTAAAAAGCAAAGACATTGCTTTGCCAACAAAGGTCTGTCTAGTCAAGCTATGGTTTTTCCAATAGTCATGTATGGATGTGAGAGTTGGACTATAAAGATAGTTGAGCACCAAAGAATTGAGGCTTTTGAACTGTGGTGATGAAGAAAAATTCTTGAGAGTCCCTTGGACTGCAAGGAAATTAAACCAGTCAGTCCTAAAGGAAGTCAGTTCTGAATATTCATTGGAAAGACTGATGGTGAGGCTGAAACTCCAATTCTTTGCCCACCTGATGTGGCGAGCTGACTCATTTGAAAAGACCTTGATGCTGGAAAAGATTGAAGGCGGGAGGAGAAGGGGATGACAGAAGATGAGATAGTTGGATGGCATCACCAACTTGATGGACGTGAGTTTGAGTAAGCTTCAGGAGTTGGTGACAGACAGGGAGGCCTGGCGTGCTGCAGTCCATGGAGTCGCAGAGAGTCGGACATGACTGAGTGACTGAACTGAACTGAGCATAGTCCATGCAGTTTTAAACTGAAGTTTTATAAGAAGTAGATCTTCGGAGACATTGCTCTAGATAAGGAANAAGCTTCAGGAGTTGGTGACAGACAGGGAGGCCTGGCGTGCTGCAGTCCATGGAGTCGCAGAGAGTCGGACATGACTGAGTGACTGAACTGAACTGAGCATAGTCCATGCAGTTTTAAACTGAAGTTTTATAAGAAGTAGATCTTCGGAGACATTGCTCTAGATAAGGAATGTATTCAGGAGGACCCTTCTGGGTCAGTTGTTATGTGGGTGGCTGTTTCCAATTGAATGTTATGAAGGTCATTGCCCACAGATGTTCACAAGCTCTACACAGTACTCCTGTGTGCTCCATGCCTTGTGAACCTCCAGGGAGACTCTGTGACTTCAAATAAAATATGTAGCTTTCTGCTGTGTTCTTTGTAATTTCATGCCATTTACTTTTCATCACAGTGGACATTCTCAGATTGCTTTTGATGTTCAAGTAGCTGTTAATATAATTACTTGTTCATGTGTCTCTCCTACCCTTTTACACTTCTCTCTCTCTTTCTGGACAAGAGCTCTGTATCAACTCTCTATGTGCCTGGACTTCTTACAGGAATGAAATAGTCTGTTAAAATCATTGTGAGGTGATGTGGAGAAAGCTGTCACTAGGCCACTTCAGGTACATAAACAGTGTACATTTATAAAGCGTGTTGGACATGAACTCTGTATATGACTGAAGATGAAACTTTACAATTAAGCTACTGCTGCATTCTAATTCTAAAGCGGCATTATATTTATTATTTAGATTGCTGTTTAAAAAAAAATGAAAATCCCAAGTCCTACGTTGACATGCAGTTTTAAACTGAAGTTTTATAAGAAGTAGATCTTCAGAGACATTGCTCCAGATAAGGAATGTATTCAGGAGGACCCTTCTGGGTCAGTTGTTATGTGGGTGGCTGTTTCCAATTGAATGTTATGAAGGTCATTGCCCATAGATGTTCACAGGCTCTACACAGTACTCCTGTGTGCTCCATGCCTTGTGAACCTCCAGGGAGACTCTGTGACTTCAAATAAAATATGTAGCTTTCTGCTGTGTTCTTTGTAATTTCATGCCATTTACTTTTCATCACAGTGGACATTCTCAGATTGCTTTTGATGTTCAAGTAGCTGTTAATATAATTACTTGTTCATGTGTCTCTCCTACCCTTTTACACTTCTCTTTCTCTTTCTGGACAAGAGCTCTGTATCAACTCTCTATGTGCCTGGACTTCTTACAGAAATGAAATAGTCTATTAAAATCATTGTGAGGTGATGTGGAGAGAGCTGTAACTAGGCCACTTCAGGTGCATAAACAGTGTACATTTATACAGCATGTTGGACATGAACTCTGTATATGACTGAAGATGAAACTTTACAATTAAGCTACTGCTGCATTCTAATTCTAAAGCGGCATTATATTTATTATTTAGATTGCTGTTTAAAAAAAAATGAAAATCCCAAGTCCTACGTTGGTATCTAAACTCGTGTTCATTAATTCACCCAACACATCCATTTATCATCACTATACACAGATGGGACCAGTAAGATAACATGCCTTCAAGGACTTCAGTGGAACAGTAGGAACATTAAAATTGCAAAAGGAAAGAAAAAAGGCTAATTATTCCAATGATGCAATCATGAAAAACCCAGTATGACAACAAACAGAAAGGTTTCCGAGACCAGGATAACCTGTCGGAAGCCTAGGAAGACGTTAGGGAAGTGAAGCAGCCGTCATCCCTACTGCTGACACAGGCTGGAGCTTGCCACGGTGTCCAAGTCAGGCAGCCAAGAAAGTTGAGGCCTCAAAACCAATGAGTTTTATCAGCCTTGCTGATTCTACCAATTTTCAAGAAGGTAACTTGAGTATATCTTAAATCCTCTTGGCTGTGAACTTCTTCCCCTTTCATGGAAAATGACATTTCTTGACTAAAAGTGATGCAGAGATGCTGAGGAAAACCAAGAAAACAGTGTGTAAAAAAAATGTACCTACATAACAAGACCACAAGTAAGTAGTCACTAGTAGAACATTTCTATGAAACATACTGTTTGTTTCCTGAAAATCTGACCTTGAATCTCAGTTAAGTATTCTCTTCTAGGAAATAAAGATCAAATAATCTTGAAAGAAAACTGAGGAATTTGAGAAGCCAAATAAAACTATAAACATTAAGGATAGGAAGAGTTTCACATCTAGGAAAAATGCAAAAGATAGTTCTAGATGGTTTTCATTAATATAATAAATGTTTAAAATATGACAGGGTGGGGAGGAAAGTGGGAGGGAGGCTCAGGATGGAGGGGACACATGTATACCTGTGGCCGATTCATACTGACGTGTGGCAGAAACCATCACAATGTTGTAAAGTAATTATCCTCCAATTAAAATATGTAAATTTTTAAAAATACACCTTGAATTCAACATCTTAAATTCATGATGAACATCATATTGAATAAACTGACAACAGAGATTCTTGGGTTTATTTAACAGAAATAAGGTGTTACATCACAAAAGTCAGAATAAAAGGCTCCAAAGAGAAGTTAAGCTCTGGGGGATGGGTGAGGAAAGGAACACTTAGCATTGACCTTCTAAGACTCCAGGACCCTGGGCTCTAGAACCTTGAGGGCCAATCGACAGATGACAAATGCATTTACTGTCGTTTTAAACTTTATATATGTCAAGACTATTGTCAGCATTAGAATGCAAGTCTGGATTTCCAGTGGGATGTTTTTAGGATGATGTGATATGCCTAAGCTCTATTCTCTGTTTTGGACTTCAAGTCAATTTCATGTCATAGGCTTATAGTATACATATATCCTTATATTAAAAAGATGATGACTGGGTAAGTGGATGTGGCATGTGCATATAGTGGAATGTTATTCAGCCCTAAAAAGGAAGAGCACTGGTGAATATCAGAATTTTCTTCTGTTGATGGGCACTCGGGTTGCTTCCATGTTCCAGCTATTGTGCAAGCACTGCTGCGAATAAGCTGGGGCTTTTAAGAGAGCTGCTGTCTGAATCATGTCCACAGACCAAGTAATCACTATAGAAATGAACCTGGAAACATGAAATCATGCATACACATCCCAGAAGGATTTCTAGTCAAGCCCACCATGTCTGTGGGATTCCCAGAGGGAAAGGAGAAGATACCAAGAGCGAGCCCAAGGCTGGTGAGCGTGAGGAGACAGTAACAGAGCTGTGTCAGGAGCAGTTAAATGTAATCTCAGGTGACCACTCTCAGGATCCTACTGGAGAAGCACATGGCCTCACCCTGAGGGGTGTGGACAGGGTGCCGTGATGGCCGGTGCAGACATGCATGAGGGCTGACCTTCCATGACCTTGCTGGACCAGCCCCCAGCACACTAAGGGTGCAGGATGAGCAGGCATGTGTCTCAAGTTCAGAACGAATGATCTGGATGAGACAGAAGCACGTGTGTGAACCACACCAGTCGAGCTGGTGGAGGCATGTGCTGTGGAGAGGACACATTCCGGTCAGGGGGGCTTCCTGAAGGAAGTGCTATTTTTAGCTGAATTCTGAAGATTGAGTAGGCATTGCACAGAGGTCAAGAAAGGCAAATCCTATTTGAAACATGGAATGTTTCAAGCTCTTGCCATCAAGGAGAGCAAAGTAAACTTAAGAAATCTCAAGTGAAACATGGCTGCAGCAAATCATGGAGTGGGGAGGGAGAGCATTGACAGAGGAAGTGGGGGGAGGCTCTTGCAGAGCATTGTTCCCATGTAGACGAGATCTATCCTGGTTGGCTGTGGGGTCACCAGAGGGTTTTAAGCACAGAAGGGTTATCATAAGATATAAAATCTAGAAGTATCATTCTGGTTACAAGAAAGAACATTGCTTAAGGTTTGCAGAGCTGTGAGCAGGACAGAGCTTTTGACACTGGGGGTGGAGCAGAGGTCAGGGATGATCAAGGGCAGACTGCCAGTGGAGGGACATATACATATATCCTTATATTAAAAAGATGATGACTGGGTAAGTGGATGTGGCATGTGCATATAGTGGAATGTTATTCAGCCCTAAAAAGGAAGAGCACTGGTGAATATCAGAATTTTCTTCTGTTGATGGGCACTCGGGTTGCTTCCATGTTCCAGCTATTGTGCAAGCACTGCTGCGAATAAGCTGGGGCTTTTAAGAGAGCTGCTGTCTGAATCATGTCCACAGACCAAGTAATCACTATAGAAATGAACCTGGAAACATGAAATCATGCATACACATCCCAGAAGGATTTCTAGTCAAGCCCACCATGTCTGTGGGATTCCCAGAGGGAAAGGAGAAGATACCAAGAGCGAGCCCAAGGCTGGTGAGCGTGAGGAGACAGTAACAGAGCTGTGTCAGGAGCAGTTAAATGTAATCTCAGGTGACCACTCTCAGGATCCTACTGGAGAAGCACCTGGCCTCACCCTGAGGGGTGTGGACAGGGTGCCGTGATGGCCGGTGCAGACATGCATGAGGGCTGACCTTCCATGACCTTGCTGGACCAGCCCCCAGCACACTAAGGGTGCAGGATGAGCAGGCATGTGTCTCAAGTCCAGAGCGAATGATCTGGATGAGACAGAAGCACGTGTGTGAACCACACCAGTCGAGCTGGTGGAGGCATGTGCTGTGGAGAGGACACATTCCGGTCAGGGGGGCTTCCTGAAGGAAGTGCTATTTTTAGCTGAATTCTGAAGATTGAGTAGGCATTGCACAGAGGTCAAGAAAGGCAAATCCTATTTGAAACATGGAATGTTTCAAGCTCTTGCCATCAAGGAGAGCAAAGTAAACTTAAGAAATCTCAAGTGAAACATGGCTGCAGCAAATCATGGAGTGGGGAGGGAGAGCATTGACAGAGGAAGTGGGGGGAGGCTCCTGCAGAGCATTGTTCCCATGTAGACGAGATCTATCCTGGTGGCTGTGGGGTCACCAGAGGGCTTTAAGCACAGAAGGTTTATCATAAGATATAAAATCTAGAAGTATCATTCTGGTTACAAGAAAGAACATTGCTTAAGGTTTGCAGAGCTGTGAGCAGGACAGAGCTTTTGACACTGGGGGTGGAGCAGAGGTCAGGGATGATCAAGGGCAGACTGCCAGTGGAGGGACTTGACCCCGCAAGGACCCAGGCACTGCTGGGCAAGTTAATGCAGAAGAGAAAGCAGGGGGGCATCACCATCTCTTTGGTTCTGGATGGAGAAACTGGACCACAGAGGAGGCCATGCATTCAGCAGGGAAGCCCAGAGGGGTCACCAGAAGGACCGGAGGTGATTGTATTTGCATTTGTGGGTTTTCCCAGCCTCATATCCTGAATGCTCTCAGATGGGCAAGAAACAGTGCTGGGGTGATCTACTCGATAAAATGTCCTCAGATTTCCTGGGCAATGGTGAGTCGTCCACCAAGAAAATAGGGAATTCGTGTATAAGCAGGAAGCTCTCACATCTCAGGCTAGATTCCTCCCTTCCTGACCTTATGGCTTGGTCCTCAGCCCCATTCCATTGCCAGTGCCTGGTTTCCCTGCCAGGAGTTAGAGCAGACGCATCATTCTGCTGGGATCTAATCTCACTTTATCTGTGTTTTCTCACAGTGCATCACCCATGGGAAGAGAGTATGTTGGTCCACATGCCTTCCACAAAGGGGGGGATTTTTTAAACTACAATCATAAGTCTTTTTTCCTCAAATCCATACTTAACAATTAAATATTTTTTCCCTTTTAGTAGTTTGTTTTTGTTGTTCACGCCATTTTTCAACTCTTCCAAGTTTGTTTGTTTGTTTGTTTGTTTTAGTATTTCTTGTTAAGTTAGGGGACAACTCCTTTCATTGGTCCATGTAGATTTTAATAAGCAAACCACAACGGTACAGGATTTTTTTTCTGGAGAGGTTTTAGAGTTTGAGGAGACTAATCATGAAATATGCATTGTAGCGGAGGTTTCAAAGCAGTGCCCAATCTGTATGCAAAATCCCAGTCTGCATCAGATACAAAGTAATTCAGGGGAAAAAATAGGACATTGCAACCACAGAGATCTCTCCCAGGTAGCCTTCTGGGACCCATGAATCAGCTCTGAAACTGTGCTCTGGGCTACAACTTGGCATACCCAGCCGAGGATTCTGAGCATTCCTTTTACCAAATGTGAAAAAGATACAGCCAAGTTTTTTAAGTGAGAAAGGGAAGAAAAAGAACGGATTGCTTTGAAATGCTTTTTGGCTCAGTTATAATTCAAAACCAGCCTCAATAGTTACTCTCTTGATAGCACAGCTTGTAGCTCAATCTTCAAATCCTCTTTTTTTTGGACAAAAGTCACAGAACTGGCCATCACTTACCGCAAACACAGAAAGCAATGCATGTCCCCGTGGAGCGTGTGTGCTTAGCTTTAAAACTAAACTCTGCAGCAAATTACCTTTCTTTAAGGTTAATGACAACTAACTTTCTTAGCCTGAAAATAGAAATGTCTTCTTGATATTACTAAAGCCTGTGCCACATTGTTGTGCCCTCAATCACAGAATTTCGGGGGTCCCCTCTGCCTGCCATGGGCACCGTCAACCTCAGGAAAGCCAAAAACAGCATCTGGTGGGTAGGCTCCATGTCCAGCCACTGGAATCTGAATTTCCACATGATTGGCCTGGACCTGTTTCAAAAAATGCCCATTCTCGTGATGCAGTGAGGGTAGAAGATGGCACCTTCCAAGCCCCATCTGTTATTTCTCTTTAGAGATTAAAAAAATAGAAATGTCTTCTTGATATTACTAAAGCCTGTGCCACATTGTTGTGCCCTCAATCACAGAATTTCTGGGGTCCCCTCTGCCTGCCATGGGCACCGTCAACCTCAGGAAAGCCAACAACAGCATCTGGTGGGTAGGCTCCATGTCCAGCCACTGGAACCTGAATTTCCACATGATTGGCCCAGACCTGTTTCAAAAAATGCTCATTCTTGTGATGCAGTGAGGGTAGAAGATGGCACCTTCCAAGCCCCATCTGTTATCAGATTTCTCTTTAGAGATTAAAATAAAGACACAGACCTCTGCCTGCCATGGGCACCGTCAACCTCAGGAAAGCCAACAACAGCATCTGGTGGGTAGGCTCCATGTCCAGCCACTGGAACCTGAATTTCCACATGATTGGCCCAGACCTGTTTCAAAAAATGCTCATTCTTGTGATGCAGTGAGGGTAGAAGATGGCACCTTCCAAGCCCCATCTGTTATCAGATTTCTCTTTAGAGATTAAAATAAAGACACAGATCCTAGTGCTCACTGCAGCCTGAATCACAACCTCTGGTGTTGTGACCCTGAATGAGCATTAATATTAAGACTGACGCTTTAGGATCATCCCTGAAGACAGGTGGTTGGACAACTATGGTCAGTCCTTACTCTGATGAACTTAGAAGTTATGGCAAAGGAGGTGTTTTCATACAAATAAGCAGGTCAGTACAATTCCCTGTGTCTCACGAGTATCTAAGAGGGGCACCTAACCCACACCAGGGGGATGGGGAAGCCAGTGACGCCCCTCATGACATCAGGGACTGTGGGGGAGGGACAGCCAGGTGGTGCTGATCTACCTGCTCCCTCCAGTGGGGTCGCCTCCCTGTCTCTGCACGTCCACTCTGTGAACAGCAGCAGAGGGCTTATAATGGGCCGATGATGCCTTCTCTCATTTCTTTGTCTCGTTAAAAATCACAAACTTAGTATCTATAGTATAGTTCCTTTTAATATCAACAAACCTGGCTTTTACATTCTATCTGTATATATAGTTTATATGATGACAATCAATAATTATGTAATGATAATAAAGTTTACTTCTGCATGATAAAGGGGCTTCCCTGCTTGTTCATATGGTAAAGAATCTGTTTACAAAGGGGGAGACCGAGGTTCAATCCCTAGGTTGGGAAGATCCCCTGGAGAAGGGAAAGGCTACTGATTCCAGTACTCTTGCTGGAGAATTCCATGGACAGAGGAGCCTGGTGGGCTGCGGTCCATGGGGCCGCAAAGAGTCGGACATGACTGAGCGACTGTCACTGTCACCTGTCTGGGTGATAAAAGGCTGCCAGTACCAGGGAAGTAACCGAATGAGTAGTCAGGAGGGTGGGTGTTGGGGCCCCCTTGTCTGGGCACCTGCTGCTTCAGGCAGAAGTGATTTCCATTCCTTCCTGCTTTTGGCACTGGCCTCCTCTCAGTTCCTTGGGTTTATTGCTGGCATTGTGTTAATGAGACTCCTGTAACTGCATTCGTCACCGATGAACCGGCTCTGACAGTTGCTTTAACCGGGTCGGCCTGTTCAGCCTCAGCTACTGCTGTTCTCATGCTGACTTGTCAAGGGGCTCGCAGTCTGACCCCAGTGTTTTCAGATTTTAAAGTTCAAGAACTAAAGGTACATTCATTGGATTTGATAAATGAAGGCAAAACTGGCCTTCTCCTTTGCTGTCACAAACTTTTGAGATCTCTGCACCATACGAAGTGATGAAGTATTTGTCAACATGTAAAATGCTGGAGGAAAGAACCCTTCTTTCTCTCCTGGGGAGCCCTCCGCTGTTGTCTTCTCACCTGCAGTGACTGCAGGAAGGAAGTTTCGAGTAGATGTTGATTATCTCTAGCGTCTCTGTGCAGCTCCTGGTGAGTCTCCTTGGACTGAGAGATGTAGGGCTGTTGACAGCAGGTGAACAGGGAACAAGGAGACCTGGGTCCTGGGAGCCGTCGCCTGGGAGCTGTCCGTGGTCCTGAATCCACGTTGCTGCCAAGTCTCCCAAGACTGGTTTATTGGTTGCTTTGCCATTTCTGCTGCTGGGAAGGCCTTTTTATGTCCTCCTTGCTCTAGTTCTCCATTCAGATTAAAGCCTTAAAGCCAGGCGTCCACAATCCACAGAGCCGCTCCACCCCACCTAGGAGCCCAGATGTGCAGGAGCCTGTGTACCTCTGAGTGCTTGGCCTACCCATGAAACCGGGCTGAGAATGGGGGCTTGCATTTCAAGGCGATTGGTGCTCAAGCCCAGTCTCCGTCCTGTGAGAGATACACAGCAGACAGGCGGGTGCACTCACTCTCCTTTTGTGAGTGTGTTTCTGCAAGTGGGGCCAGCTTGGCCTACCCATGAAACCGGGCTGAGAATGGGGGCTTGCATTTCAAGGCGATTGGTGCTCAAGCCCAGTCTCCGTCCTGTGAGAGATACACAGCAGACAGGCGGGTGCACTCACTCTCCTTTTGTGAGTGTGTTTCTGCAAGTGGGGCCGGAGAAGATGCTGGCCCCACGTGACTTCCCTGTCCTGGGGGAAGAGGAGAGGCAGAAGCAGAGAGACAGAGAGTCAGAAGAGCAGAGAGAAGGAGGCAGAGAGAAGCAGAGAGAAAAGAAATAGATTCAGAAGGCAGAGAGCCAGAGGAAGGGGAAGACAGAGAGGCAGTGAGAGGAGGGAGAGAGGGAGAGGAGGCAGAGGAGTAAGCTTGTAATTGTGGAACTCCTGTGATGTGGAAACCATGCTAAATCCTGTGTGTGAACACAGGAGCACCTCCTCCTGGAAAGAAGCTGGCCTAAAGCACCCCCAAAATATGCCTCTTTGACTTAAAAGCTATCGTGAGCCCTTTTCTTCCTAGGAGCAGAGAGAAGCCCAAGGGAGGCCATGCACTCTTCCAGAGGAAAGGAACGCTCCATCACCAGGACTCAGCTGAGATCTAGAGGACCCTGTGCCCTGACCAGGTTGACACTCCCTCTCTTCCCTGCCCCCAGTTCAGTGGCTGCTCCCCCGCCCATCTCCTCATCATCCCAACATGAAGCTCACAGCTTCAATTAGAGCCGTGGTTTTCAGTGTCTTCTGTGAAACCCAAGACATGCTTCTGTGCATCGTGAGATTTGGCAGCTCTCTTGATGGGCTTCAGCTGCATGCACAGTCATCCCCCCCCTGCCTTCCCCGTCCTTCAGAGCTGAGCTGTGTAAAGAGAGCTATTTCCCCTCAGCTCCCCTCTTCTGCACGTGGGAGTCCAGGTTCTTTGCAGTCTGTGAATAAGCAGTACTCCGGGGCTGTCTGTTGGCATCTTAGGCCCCTTTTTCTTTTCCCAAGGAAAGTGCCACTGCTCTGCCCCAGGATGGAGTCTTTACTGCTCAGCCAGGCTAACAACACCATGAGCCTGAGGGCCCTTGGTTCATTCAAAAATTAACTGCCTATAGATGGAATCTGACAGCTGTGCTGTAAAGACATGCCTGGGGTCTGTGAAATGCCAACCAAGAACCCACTGCCTCTGACAGCTTATGGGAGGGCCATGAGTGGGGAGTCCTAGGGACTCTGGTCTGGGTCCAGATTCTCTGGTGAATTTCCCAGCTTTCCTAAGCTTCTGAAGGGATGGCTCACGTGGCACACATAAAGCCAACAGAGCATCAGGCAGCTCATGCCATGAAAGAAATCACACCTATGGATCTGCACATTGAACCTTTTCTCTGGCTAATGGCAGATACCTCAGGGTCCACATTACTATGTAGGCTCATCAGGGTGTGCTCAGTGGGTTGAAATGGTTAATATGTGTTCACATTCGACGGTTCTCCTCACAGAGCAGAAGTTGGGGCAGGCACATGCTGCTAAGATCCTGAACTCATGCAGCTATTGTCATCATTTACAAGTAGCATTTTATCTTTATTAGAAGTTTTTACACACTAATTGGGGAAATTTCAGGAAAAAAATAAAGCAGATGAATTAGAAAGGGCAGCTCTAAGAAGCGAAGGTCACTCAGTCATGTCTGACCCTTTGCAACCCCATGGACTATACAGTCCATGGAATTCTCCAGGCCAGAATACTGGAGTGGACTCTGGTCTGGGTCCAGATTCTCTGGTGAATTTCCCAGCTTTCCTAAGCTTCTGAAGGGATGGCTCACGCGGCGCGCATAAAGCCAACAGAGCATCAGGCAGCTCATGCCATGAAAGAAATCACACCTATGGATCTGCACATTGTACCTTTTCTCTGGCTAATGGCAGATACCTCAGGGTCCACGTTACTATGTAGGCTCATCAGGGTGTGCTCAGTGGGCTGAAATGGTTAATACGTGTTCACATTCGACGGTTCTCCTCACAGAGCAGAAGTTGGGACAGGCAGATGCTGCTAAGATCCTGAACTCATGCAGCTATTGTCATCATTTACGAGTAGCATTTTATCTTTATTAGAAGTTTTTACACACTAGTTGGGGAAATTTCAGGAAAAAAATGAAGCAGATGAATTAGAAAGGGCAGCTCTAAGAAGTGAAGGTCACTCAGTCGTGTCTGACCCTTTGCAACCCCATGGACTATACAGTCCATGGAATTCTCCAGGCCAGAATACTGGAGTGGGTAGCCATTCCCTTCTCCAGGGAATCTTTGCAACCCAGGGATCGAACCCAGGTCTTCCCCATTGCAGGCAGATTCTTTCCCAGCTGAGCCAAGACTGACCCTTTGCAACCCCATGGACTATACATTCCATGGAATTCTCCAAGCCAGAATACTGGAGTGGGTAGCCATTCCCTTCTCCAGGGGATCTTTGCAACCCAGGGATCGAACCCAGGTCTCCCCCATTGCAGGCAGATTCTTTACCAGCTGAGCCAAGAAGGAAGCCAGCAAGGGCAGCTAATTAATACCAAGGATAACAGCTCATCTTTGGGGAAATTAACGTCTGTTTCAGTGCCATACACACCCAAAGTGCTTATTCACATCCTGAAAACTGCACAGAAAGCGTCCTGGACTGTGAAGGCCGGTGTGCAGCTGCACGTCC
The DNA here is from genome assembly GCA_006410675.1 of Oreotragus oreotragus. Taxonomy (NCBI): domain Eukaryota; kingdom Metazoa; phylum Chordata; class Mammalia; order Artiodactyla; family Bovidae; genus Oreotragus; species Oreotragus oreotragus. The sequence continues at coordinate 462,941 of SJYX01012064.1, read as the reverse complement.
CAGGCTGTGGGGCAGCTGCCGACCAGGAACCCGGGTGTGTCTGTCCCCGCAGCACCGACCCTGACACCCGGGCCGTGATGCTCTTGAACCACTTTCACTGAAATCACAAACTGAACTGTCTGGTGATTCTAATAAAAAATAACCGTAAAATAAAAATATCAAGAGAAATTGACTTCACAACAAAATTGATCAGAACCGTTTAAAAAGCCAGCACAGTGAGAAACTGTGGGGAAACATTATCCCATGTGGTGCTGGACCCAGAACGGGCTTAATAAACATCATCTGATGGGAGTGCTGATAAGAGAAAACTTCATAAAACACAGAACACAATATCCAGTTAGTGCCGTGGTCTGACTTCCTGAAGGAGCTCCATTATCTTTTGTTTTCCTGGAACTTTAACTTGAGCTGAGGAGTTTGGGGCAGAAACAGCAATAACAGATCCCAAGATGGAGCCTCCTGTACACAAACTGAGAATGTCTGTATGTTCAGGCTGGATTAGAAAAGGCAGAGGAACCAGAGACCAAACTGCCAACATTCACTGAATCATTGAAAAAGCAAGAGAGTTCCAGAAAACTTCTACTTCCGCTTTATTGACTATGCCAAAGCCTTTGACTGGGTGGATCACAACAAACTATGAAAAATTCTGAAAGAAATGGGAATACCAGACCACCTGACCTGCCTCCTGAGAAATCAGTATGCAGGTCAAGAAGCAACATTTAGAACTGGACATGGAACAACAGTCTGGTTCCAAACCAGGAAAGGAGTATGTCAAGGCTGTATACTGTCACCCTGCTCATTTAACTTATATGCAGAGTACATCATGAGCAATGCTCGACTGGATGAAGCACAAGCTGGAATCAAGGTTGCCAGGAGAAATATCAATAACCTCAGATATGCAGATGACACCACCCTTATGGCAGAAAGCAAAGAACTAAAGAGCCTCTTGATGAAAGTGAAAGTGGAGAGTGAAAAAGTTGACTTAAAACTCAACATTCAGAAAACTAAGATAATGGCATCTATTCACGGCAAATAGATGAGGAAACAGTGACAGGCTTTATTTTCTTGGACTCCAAAATCACTGCAGATGGTGACTGCAGCCATGAAATTCAAAGACACTTGCTCCTTGGAAGAAAAGTTATGGCCAATCTAGACAGCATATTAAAAAGCAGAGACATTACTTTGCCAACAAAGGTCCATCTAGTCAAGGCTATGGTTTTTCCAGTGGTCATGTATGGATGTGAGAGTTAGACTATAAAGAAAGCTGAGCACTGAAGAATTGATACTTTTGATCTGTGGTGTTGGAGAAGACTCTTGAGAGTCCCTTGGACTGCAAGGAGATCCAACCAGTCCATCCTAAAGGAAATCAGTCCTGAATATTCATTGGAAGGACTGATGCTGAAGCTGAAACTCCAAAACTTTGGCCACCTGATGGAAAGAGCTGACTCATTGGAAAAGACCCTAATGCTGGGAAAGATTGAAGGTGGGAGGAGAAGGGGGTGACAGAGGATGAGACAGTTGGATTACATCAACGACTCGATGGACATGAGTTTGAGTAAGCTCCAGGAGTTGGTGATGGACAGGGAGGCCTGGTGTGCTGCAGTCCATGGGGTCACAAAGAATCAGACGTGACTGAGCGACTGCACTGAACTGGAGATGGAGCCTGTCGTGTGGCATGAGTTGCTGTGCTTGTGTGTACTCAGTCATGTCCAACTCTTTGGGAACCCGTGGACCGCAGCCCTCCAGGCTCCTCTGTCCCTGGGATTCTCCAGGCAAGAACGCTGGAGTGGGTTGCCATCTCCTCCTCCAGGAGCTCCTGTCAACCCAGGGATCAAACCTTGTCCCCTGCATTGGCAGGCGAATTCTTCACCGCTGAGCCACTGGGGAAGGCCAGGTGCTGTGTGAGGTGGGTCATTAAAGGCATCTGTGGGAAGGGACGTCTCAGAGCACTGGAGAGCCATGCCCGGGGGCAGGGACGCTTCATCAGACATCTTGGTGAATCCAAAGTTCTACCCAAATGGAAACATCTGCAGGGCCAGATCCAAAACACAGAGCAGCCTCGGCAGTCAGGCCTGGAGCAGGGGCAACCTCGTGGCCAGGCACTGGACAGACACTTCAGGCCTGGCCGCCGCCCTGCCCTCAGACATGAGGACCCTGAGTGACAGCTGCCCACCTCTCCCCACCTGCTCTCCCCCACTCACCACACGAGCCACTGCAGGGTGTTTCATGAAAAGGAGCTCGAAGGCTTGCGTGTCTTTAAGCTGAAAGCAAAAGGCTTGACTTTCCACGACTGGATCACAAGGACACAAGGTCTGAGGAGGTCTCCTTGATATCTGGTTTGATGTAAATGAAAATTCTCATATTTTCAAAACTAAATGAATGCTGGCTTGGTAGAAGCATATTTTAGTCTCTGAAAAAATAAAGCTTCAGGCACAATAGGCAAAACTCTTGAATGGACTGAACGCAATCACCTGTAAAGTCAGTTCTATAAGTTGGTGCTTATCCAGACACCACAGTCATCAGCCTTTCTGCTGGGTGAATATGGATCATGTGTCTCCTTCTCAACTCCGATAATGTCCTGGTCACATCAGGATGATTTGTGGAGATAAGTTTTAAATACTCTTCTGGGTATTAGAAGTATTGACTTAGAATTTATGATAATATGGGGATCAGCTTATAAAAATATATGAGAACTGACATACCCAGGAATTAAATGAATCCACTGATAAATAAAAAGTTATTGACATCCACTGCTCAAAGGAGTCACTTGGGCCCTTTCTTATCAACACAGAATCCAGACAGGTGCTAATAAAAACATCTTCCTTAGCTAACATACTAGGCTTTGGGGAAAAGGGAAAACAAACCTGTTTTAGACTGAATATTTCATGATTGATTACAGAAAGGTTGATACAGTTCTCTTTCCCATTTCTTTAAATACTGGAGTTATGCTTTCAGGTGATGAGTTCAGGACTTTATTTCTTCAGATTGTTCTGCATGTGACACAGTTCTCGAGTTAAACTGAGAACACTTCACATAAAACGTCAACACTGGTGTCCAGCTCTAAACAAAGCTGTGGACAGGGAGTTTCTCCCTGGCATCAGGGCTGTGTCCTTTCTTTGGCCGAGGATCCTGTCCTTAATGCCTCCATGGGCCCTCCTGCCCACCTGTCCACTTGGATCTGCTCACCAGGACATGCCTGACCTGACTCGGGGACCCTGCCAGCTTAGCCCGTGATGATGGTTTGGTTTCTAAGTAACCCACCTGCAACTCTCTTCCCATGAGGAACATGTCTGTCTTTTCACAGCCCTTCTGAACCATCCATGTCATCAGGACTCCAGAGTTCTCACAGATCTTCAACTTAAACTATGCAGTGCTCTGCCTGCCCTAAACTTATTAGAAATGATTAAGAATTCTATTCAATTTTCTAATTTGCTCTGGTCTCGGGCCTCTGGAATTTCATTTACTATCCAAAAAAAAATTTTTTTTCTAAGATCAAACAACCTTTTCCTAGAGCACCGTGTCCATATATGTAAATGACAAATTTCTTTTGCCCTTGCAAATTGATCCTTCAGAAATACTTACCATTCCAATCAATAACAAGCTTGTGCAGTGGAACTAAGTATAACAATTTATATCACGTGTCAAAAATGGGCTGGTATAACCTGGTTCAAATGTAAAAGTGTAACCGTGGTGTACCAGAGTATGGAGATTCCTCAAAAAACTTAGAATTACCATGTGGCCCGGCAGTTTCATTTCTGGATATTTACCCAAAAGGATTCAGAGCAGGCCCTGGAGGAGGCACCTGCACCCCAGATTCACGGTGCCCACAACAGCCGGAGGTGGACACGACCCAAGTCCACGGACAGACACACGGTCCTCCACGTCAGAGAATATCGTGACGCCTTAAGAAAAAAGGAGCTCATGTGACAAGATGCAACATGTATGAGCCTCGGGGACATGGCTCAGAGAAACAAGCCAGTCCCCAGAGAGCCAACCCTTCAGGTTTCCCCTTCTGAGAGGTTAACCCTGGAGGAGTCCATTTCTTAAAGACAGAAGGATGCCACATGCCAGGGCTAGGGAGGGATGGAAGAGCAGCTGTGTTTAGTGGGAAGAAAGTGTCACTCTTGCGAGATGGAAAAGATGTGGAAATCTGTTTCCCAACAATAGGAATGTACTTGATTAACACGACTGATTTGTGCAGTTAAAAATGGTCACGTTGGTAAACTGAATGTGAGTTTTTCACCATAGTTTTAAACATGTGCTCCTGTAATCTTATCCACAGGAGTGATAAAAATTTAGAGACCTACTTGTAGGTATTTGGAGTCTGGCGGATTTAGAGTTTAAAAGTTGGAAGTCTGGGAGAGCTAGCTGTTTATCAGAACCTCTTTCTTAAATAAGCCACATAAGCTGTCATTCTTTATTGGACCTTTTTTTTTTTTTTTTTTTTCCCTTTAAGCATGGCCTTGAGTTTTGGTGTGGGGGAGTATTAATATGTGAATGTTGAATCAAAGATGCATTACTGGCATATTTTATGAAGATTCCCTACTACCCTATAAAGCACCACCGGTGGGCGAGGGGGAGGGGATTACTTTTATTCTGCTTGACAGGAAAGTAGGCAGCAAGGTTTCCAGTCAAAACAGACGTTGTTAGAAAAAGTAATCGTCTTGATCCAACACTCCCTCCTGCTTTCAGAGTTGGGCAAAGATGTCCCTTCAGAAGGTGCAGTACTGGTCCACCTCCCAAACACAATGAGCTGAGGCACTGGTGAGTTACGGTGACAGATGATGAAATCGCATGCAGACCATACACCCGCCCGGGCCTGGTGGGACAGCTGGGGATGCTGTGATGGCGTGCCTCCACCTTCGGGCGGAGCTGTGACGGAGCTGGGGGAAGCCTGGGGGACCGCGCACGCAGGGACCGCGCTGACTGCAGCCGGTTGTCCTTGGACCACGGCCGCCAACCCAGGCCCCGCGCTGCGAGCTCCCGGGGGCTCTGCTGTGGCTTCCTCCTCGCTGACCAGCCCCGACGCGCCGGCCTGCCGGCACCCAGGGACCCCGCGTGAGGACCCTGTGTCAGAGCGCCCACCTCTCCAGACGTCGTGGCCAGCCCGCCTGGCCCAGGGAAGCCCCCCACCCGGAGAGCAGTCGGCATCCTCGGCTTCCTCCACTCGGTAGACCGCGGTACTCACGGCCCGGGGAGAAGCCGGGCGGTCTCCCTGAGGGCCGGGTGCTCACCGCCAGGCTGCCCTGCTACGCCCGCCCCGTGCCTGGCGGGAGCCCGCGGCCTCGGTCCCCGAGGAGGGAGACGAGGAGGATACACACGACCGCCTCCTGCCCCGTCCCTGGGCAGGAAGGCGCACACCCGGGCCCGGAGAACAGGGCTGGCTCCTGGCGGGGACAGGGCCAGCAGCGGCCGCGTCCGGGTCCAAAGGGTACGTCTGGACCCGGTGATCCCGAAACCAAGGCAGAAAGACTCTCACGTGCACCTTCCGGACAACGTCCCTGCCTGCGCTGCATTGTTTAATTAGCCAAGCAACTTAGAGAAGCGTGTTCATAGCAGTGATGATGAAGGGCGACGCTGGATGACAGTTTGGGTCCAGTTAAACGCCCCCATCCCATTTCCCCTGCTGACATCCTGGGAGACCTCTCCTCCCGGAAGCACTGAGCTGACGGCCCTCCTTTCTTCGCTCGTCTCACAAACGGGAAGGAGTCTGCGTTTAGAGGGCTTGAGGAATGAACGGACCAGAATAAAGCCTCACCGGTTTCCCCAGGCTCTGAAGGCTGATGACACATAGTACCGCTTCCGAGACGGCTCCTCTGAAATGAGCAGGGAGCTCTCTCTTCAGCATCCATTAATGCCCGATACCCTGAAATCCTTATTTTTGCTTAAATTTCATCAAAGAAAGAGCTCTTTTCCAAAGATCCATTTAAAGAAATAAAGGGGAGAAATACTTTATTCCATTATATGCAGAAAACAAAACTACTCCATGCTTCCCCTTCCTAAACACCCAAGTACTTCAGAATACACTCATCTGGACACCTGGGTGTTCACAACTGAAGTCCATCAGCTGCTAACCCGACAAAACAAGTTTCTCCCTCTGATCCTCCCTGGCCAGACTTGCAGGGGTAAAAATACGCCACCTGATTCAAGCAGAACACCGTGAACAGATACCCTTTGAGTTCTGCAGAGGAAGTCCTGGCCTGCAGCGGGAACCCTCCGCTGCGAAACACAGGGCAAGAGCGTCACCTGGTGGCTGGATCAGGTGTTGCGTGCTCGTTGTCAAGGCTCCGTTCCCATCCTCACTCTGCTGGGAGTCTGGTTGAGTCTCTCAGTCGTGTCAGACTCTGCAACCCCATAGACTCCCCTGCCCATAGGATTCTCCAGGCAAGAATACTGGAGTGGGTTGCCGTTCCCTTCTCTGGAAGATCTTCTCTTTCTATTAAATAGCTGGAGGAGGAAATGGCAACCCACTCCAATATTCTTGCCTGGAGAATCCCGTGAACAGAGGAGCCTGGTGGGCTCTGGGCCATGGGGTCGGCTGCAGCGCCCAAGCCGCAGAGGACAGGGCCCCTCGGCCACCTGGGAGGGCATGGTGCAGAGATGGCACCGCGGCCTGGCCTCACCCAGTCCTGTCCCGTCAGTCACCACCTGCTACTGCATCCCTGATTCTTAAGCAAGGCCCCGTCTTCCGGATCAGTTCAGTGGATGGCATCTCGCGTATGTCTGCCTAGGGGGCGGGGGAGATGGGCTGACTGTCACTAGTCAATACGTTCGCATCTTATTTTCTCCAACTCTTCTCACAGCACTGGGCCTGTTGTATTCTAGACATCTATGCATTTGGGTTTTTTTTTGGATATTTATATGCCTGTTTCTCCCAGTGAACTATGACCCCCTTCTGGCCATATATCAGACTGTATAATTTTTTTAGCCTAAAAATAATGTCAGAGTAACACGCAGCCAGCATCCACTAACTGTGTGCTCTGTGCCCGGAGCTGTGCCATTTTGTTTTGGTTTTCTGGGCCCCAAACTGCAGCACAGCTGTGGGCCTGGTTTGCAGGTTTGGATCAGAAACCCAGGGCCTGACTCAGTACCCAAGACCCCCACTGAGCCAGGGCTGGATGTCCAGCCTGCCCACTGGCCGGTGGAGTCAGTTCCAGTGGCTCTTCGTCTGCCCAGTCTCCTGAATCTGAATAGTCAAAGGGCTCTTACACAGAAGAGCAGTTATGATACTGTTTGTTTTTCCAGAAGCAGAACAAGACCGAGGGGCAGGAATTGCAGAAGAGCAGCTTTCACGTGGACGTGAGGAGCAGGTCCAAAACGGTGGCACTTCTCTCTAATCATCAGACTCCTCCGCGTTCCAGACTCTGCTTCGGAGCTGTGCCTCCCCGAGTGTGCATTGGTGCACCTGTGTTCCAAATAAAGCCTCGCCAGCCCAGAGGCCAGGGGGTCACATGTTCAGTCCCATGACAGAAACAAACCTGCGAAGTCCCAGAGAAGACAGTGGGGTCAGGGTCCCCCGGAGCTAACAGTGGGTGAGCGTCCCCAAACATAGCAGGGGGCCACAGGGTCCATTGACTGCAAGAAACTCCGTGACCCCAACATCACGGCAGTGCAGGGGAAACTGTCTTACACTCGGGTTCTGTGCGTCTATCGAACATGTGTCTCCCCGTCTGTTTTTCAACCTTGTGTTACAAGTCTTGGTGTGTGTGCTAAACACACTGTTGCTTTTCTAGTTAAAAAGAAAAAAATGTAGTTAACGCCTGCTTCAGATCTTCTGACGTGCTATTGTTTCTTTGTTAAAATTATTAAACTATTTCATGAACACCTGACCTTTTAAACACATAGAGTAAGGGCCTAAACATATACTCCTTCTGAGGACTTTCCCAGAAAATCACAAGCCATAGCGGTGAGCTAAAAGTTCACAGGCAAAACTGCAAGCTTGTTTCATCACTTATTTTATATTTTGGCTGATCATGTTTCACTTGAGTAACCACACTTATTAGGGAAGAAAAATACAGTAACTATCCAATCATGCATACAGTTTTGTCGAAGATGGCCATGCCAGGACTCATATTAATGAAAATGTCCTGAGGCTGTAAAGTTCCCCTGGGCTGCATTGTATTGAAGCCGAGGAGAAGGTCGTTCCCAGAGGAAGTTCATGGGTGCCCGTGATCGACGCTCATGGGCACCTACCTCCCGGCAGCCTCTCCTGAAGGGGTGGCCCTCCCTCGGGGTGGCCCTCCCTCAGTGTTGCCCTCAGCATGGCAGTGCGTTGCATTTTCCCAGAGACCTGGATTTAAATGCAAACATACATCAGTCTGTCCACCCATCTCCCTGCTCAGAAGGAATTTATGAAATTACCTGAATGATTGAATCCTCTCAGAAAAATAAACAGGCCTCGGTTCTCCCGCTCGGGCTGGTGGTGGGGAGAGGGACAGGGTGCTGGAGCTGCGAACCCCCTTAATTGTATTCTCACGTCACTTAACCTGATTTCCAGGCATCAAGTTCCTGGAGACCAGCTGTCCTTCACGTTCCCATATTGACTTTGATCACTTTTACTTTGTTTTATGAAGTTAAATTCTATCAAGATTGATAAATGAGCATTGAAGAAAAGCCAGGAGCCTCAGTGGCTCTGGAGGCTGGCGGGGCAGGGGGCACTATATCCATAGCCCCCTTCAATCCCCAGAGTCCCTGTCGTCTCATTTAAGGGAACGTCTGTAGACTCCACAGTGACCAGGCAGCTCCTGCTTCTTAAGAACACTTTCACACCCAGACTGGAAGGGAGAGACTGGCCTGATTCCCTCAGGAGTCCCGGAAGTGTGCAGAGCGCTCCCCCGCCACCCCACCCCCAGAAGCCTCACAACTGCAGGGGAGGCGGACAGGAGCCTGCTGTGTGGACGGGCCCCGAGGGCTGGGTGTTCACAGGAGGTCACACTGGACTGTCCAGAGCCCAAGGGACACCAGCAGGACCTGTATGGTGTTGGGGTGAAGCACGTGGGCAAGGGTTAGGGAGCTGGGTCACCCACACCTGCTCCACGTCCTGCTGACGCAAAGCAGCAGCCCTTCAGTGACCTGCGCCTGCCGTGGTCAGGAGTGCAGGTGGCTCAGCTGGGACCCGTGACATGGAGGAGAGCAGCCGGGCACACTCAGACCCCACCAGCATCCGCCCTGCCGGGCCTGGGCCTGGCCCCACCCTCATGGTCAAGCCCCACGGTCAAGGGAGGACCTGTTATTCACCAGCATTTGCTTGAGGAGTTAATACTGCACCCGGTTCATCAGAGCTTCCCCTGCTCTAGAGAACAACCACTTCCTTCTCGCTCGCTGCAGGGCCATCACTGCTGCATAACAATCCTCCCCACACGGAGGGCATCTGGGACTCATGGGGGCCCACTGGCCAGGCTGTGCTGCCCCCAGCGGGGCCCCTGCATGCGTCTGCGATCACCGGGCAGGATGTGTTAACAAGTGCTAATCACTACAAATGATAAAATGCGCTTCACTTCACTGAACTGCACTTCTATTAATCACATAAACGAATTTAGAAAAAAATAAGACAGTAAGCCTAGAAATAAGAATCCCAACACACATATCTTGTGCTTCCCTAGTAGCTCAGTCAGTGAGGAACCCACCTGCCAATACAGAAGACTAGGGTTCGATCCCAGGGTCGGGAAGATCCCCTGAGGAAGGAAATGGCCACCCACTCCAGTCTTCTTGTCTGGAAAATCCCACAGACAGAGGAGCCTGGTGGGCTACAGTCAGTGGGGTCACAAGGAGTTAGACATGACTTAATAATGTCTGTTCATCAAAAAATCCATTTGGAAAAAAATAAGACACTAAGCCTAGAAAAAAGAATCCCAAAACATATAGCTTTAAAAAGACATATATACAGAATGTAAAAAGTACTGGAAATCAGTAATAAACATAACAATCAGTTTAAGAAGTTGTGCTTATTAACCCAAAGTTTACTTTAAAGTCAGTCAGTGATCACAAGAGGTCACATGTGGGTTTAAGGTGCCCACCTCCCACAATGACAAGCGTGAACATCAAGGGCCTAATTCTTTTGTGTGTGTGTGTTGCAGTTATAGCTCATTTTTTTTTTTTTGTATTTATTTATTTGCAGCTGCTACTCCTGAGAAGCATCTCGGCATCCTCAGAAGAAGTAGAGTGTCCACAAAGGAGTCTCAGACCTGCCTGAGACGCAGGCATCAGGTGGAACAGCACTCGCCCCTCTGGGGCCGGGAATCCGGAAGCCTGGCTCACAGTCTCACCCAGGGGGCAGCAGCTGGCAGAGCAGCTCATCCCCGAGCGCCACTGCTGGGCCCTGTCTGCCCGCTCCCCTTCAGCCAAGTCGCTGCCGGCGCGATGCCCCCAGTGAGGCGGCAGCTGACCACCGGAGCACCGAGGCAGCCTCCAGCCTCGCGCCTCGAAACACCCCACGGTCTGCGCTCCTGTGGCTACGTAAACAGGCTGCTGAATCTGGTGGGGAGGGCACCGTAGGGGGGACACCTGGATGTCATGGAGTGTGGAGAGACATATAGGCCACAGCAGGAATGTATTAACAGAGAAACTCCCAGTTCCTGCAGCTACACGCACCCCTGCACTCACCAGAGCACTATTCACAACAGCCAAGACATGGAAGCAACCTCAGTGTCCATCAGCAGAGGGACGGGTAAAGGAGACAGGGTACATGTGTGCAGTGGAGCATTACTCAGGCGTAAAATGGCATGAAATAATGCCATTTGCAGCAACATGGATGGACCTAGAGATTATCACACTGAATGAAATAAGTCAGACACAAACACCATACAATATCACTTATACGTGGAGTCTAAAATATGACACAACTGAATTTATTTAGAGAACAGAAAGAGACTCACAGACATAGAAAACACACTTGGATTGCCAAGGTGGGGAGTGGGGGGAAGGATGGTTTGGGAGTTTAGAATTAGCAGGTGCAAACTATTACATAGAGAATGAATAAACAAGGTCCTACTGTATAGCACTGGGAATGATATTCAGTATCCATGGTAAGCCTGTTTAATAGGTTAAAAGTTTAACCCTGAAGCCAGGCTTCTGATCCTGGCTGTGCCACTGACTGGTTCTTTTTCTTGGGCAAAATAATCAGGTTTTGGCTCAGCTTCCGAATCGATAAAGTAAGATGCTTTCAGTACCACCTCTTACAGGAAGTCCTTAGCTTGGGAACTAAATAAGCTAATGCAGTAAGTGGCTGACATGCAAGTTACTAAAGTAATGTTAAATATGTTTTGGGAGAAGAGCAAGCAGACAGCATCCTCACAGTGAAGCACAGTTGGAGAAAAGCTTTTTTCTTTACCACGATTGTGTGAAGTCCACTTAGACTGGGCCAGGGCCTTCCTGCCGTCTGCACATACCTCTAAAAGTTTCTAATAGTTTTGTAGAATGTAGTGAACACAAATGGGCTTGTGATAAACTTTACTACAGATACACTGTAAAACTAGGTAAAATTGGTTTTCATTTAAAAATCTATAGAAACACGAAAAGTGACTCCCATGACAAGGAGTAAATTCTTGTCCAAGCAAATAGTATTGAATAGGAAACTGTAACACTTGCTGATGGCAGATGGTCACACACACACACACACACACACACACACACACCCCTATTTATTAAAGAGCTAACATTTTAAATGTCTGCCCATGTAACCTTAGATGCAATAATAATTAGAATACAAGTCACAGATGACAACTCCATAGGTTCAAGAAATAAAGTCTGACACTAATTTATCACTTTCTCACTTAAACTACCTAATTACGAAGGCCTCCTCTGTCGTGTTTGAGCCTTGCTGTTCCCGTAATGTAGTGGAAAGGAGGAGAGTTTCTGCAAAGGAGAGCTTTGTATCCTCATTCAGAGTCAGTTAAGGAGAGTGAATCCATTCTCGATTTGCCAAAATCTTTTGATATTCAGACCCTGGTGAGCCCCTTCAAGCTGCTAAACAATATAATTTAAAAGTGAAAGAATGAATCTGTGATGTGGTTTTTATCTAACAGCTGGGATCAGACCGTGTTGTCTCATTCAATCTGTGATGCAGAGATCACCCTCGCCCAGCAGACACACCTCTCAAAACATACGTGTGTGCGCACACACATGCACATAACCATATATAGACACATGCTCATACGTACACACTCACACATGCACACTCATACAGACACACATGTACACTCATACACACACTCACGCACACACACATACACACACTCACATGCACACACACACAAGCACTGACACGCCATCCAGACCGTGGGACATGTCTCCCACCTGCGTGTCCCACCAGCAGGCATAGGGAGCTTCAGCTCAGCCACCTGAAGGCTCTGGCAGCTCCGCTAATGAACCCACAGAAAGCTGGCACTGCCCACTGTGAGAGAGCAAGCCTTCACTCCCACAGAGAAGGTGGTCACGACCCCTCGCGTCTCTACATGAACATGAGGAGGCAGCGCACAGTACTCCCCGCACCTGGGCATCACTGCCACAGCCCTGGGTAGGTGGACCCTATTCCAGAGAGTCCAGCCCGTGTGAGAGTGAGACCGAGATTCTGGCTGTCAGACCTGGACCTTCACCAGTCACGTGGAGCTTCATTTTCTGATAGCACAGATCCCTTTTAAAAGTTGGAGTAAAACAAGCTTCCTAGAACATAACACAAAAGGTGATCACAGTGATTTAGTTGCCTTTTCATATGTTTATAGACAAAAATGGGAATAAATAATTTTCTAATTTAGAGTATGTCACACGGACATTTACTCAGTGCATGAGTATAATGAGTTAATTATACAAAGGGATATCCCAAAGCTTATTTGTTGTATTTTTTATAAAGTACATTCTAACCTCACTTCGGTGTTCACATCTGCCTCCTGCCAAGTGTGATGTTCCCTGTGGGTGACGAAGGGCTGTGATCTGACGTCACAGTGCAGCTTTTACGTCGTCTCCAGGGTGCAGGCGAGGACTCTGCAGTGTGCCCCGGTCCACCCTGTTCTGTGCGGGGCCTCGGGGATCAGAGAGCAGCCTCCGCCCCTCTCACACTGCCCCCCTCAGGGTACATGGCATCTTACTTACCGAGCATCGATTAGGTACCAGGCAGGCTCCTGGTCAGGGTGGATACAAAGACATAGTTGTCAGCAGAAACAGAAACATTCACTCACCACCCCGGACCTTCAGTCTAGAGAAGAAAAGTACTTTGATCACAGTACCTATACCAGAAAAAAGTCACGAGCCCTCACTCTTGCCTGTGAACCGGTGAGGGCACAGCCCCGAGAGATGATGCATGGGGATTTGCCAGGTCCAGGGCAGATGCAAAAGAAGAAAAGCGTTTGTGCAGAGCAGTTACGGGAGCACAAAGCCCTCTCAGGAACAGAAGCCAGGATGGGGGCCTCAGAGCTGCCCACGCCCAGGATGCAGCCGCAAGCAGGCTGGGCACAGACTGGGCTCCAAGAGGCCGGATCGGAAGGCAGCTCGGCCGGCACGGATCAGGGAGGCTGGCTTCTCCTCGGGCCCTGGGACAGCGGGACCAGGGAGATGGTGAATCCTGCCCGTCACATGATGGGCCACGGGTGAGACACTACTCTGGTGTGTCCATGAGGACGAACTTGGACGAGTTCCACGTCTGAGTTGGTGCCAGCCCACCAGCACCGCAGCTGGAGGAACCTCCACCATGGGTCAGGGACTCCTGGCCCCAGGAGCACCCAGGAGGCCTCCAGTCAGGCCCTGCTTCTCTGCCGTCAGGGTGGTGGGTGAAGAAAATGCGGTAACAGGGCCAGGTGAGAGGTGCAGAGACAAGAGGAAAACTGTGGCCTTGACGGGCCGGGGCCTGCCCGCCCCCCAGCGTTCCCTGGGCCTTGGGGATGCACCAGGGCACAGATGGCCCCCGAGGAGCACCCCTGCTGTCTGCTCCCCTTCGCTGGGCTGAGTCTTTCCTTTCTCTTCCAACCATAGCACACTTCGGTTCCTGAGCACATCCTAGTGGGCGGTGACTGCTGTGTGGTCGTGCTGGGCTGTGACGGGCTGTGATGTGATCGTCCAGGACTGTGCGCCCTGGGACCATCGGGAGCCACCCTGGTGTCCAGAGCCTCTCTGTGCCTCCACCTTTAATTAAAGCCCACATTCCCCTAAGTTCGCTGTGCGTGTTCCTGTGCCTCCACCTTTAATTAAAGTCCACATTCCCCTAAGTTCGCTATGCGTGTTCCTTTCCCCAGCCCCGCAGGGACCACTAGGATCGCCCGCCGCCATGCGTCGGGTCTCTTCCAGGTCACTACCTGCAGGGCTGTTTGTAATCCCCCACCCCTCCCATAGCTGCACCCAAAGTTAACACCAACCCAGGCCTGAGCATCAGCTCCCAAGACCTGAGCTCTAAGCTGATGGGGCTTCGTGTGTTTTCCCACAATGATGACCAAAGTAAAGGCAGTGATAACTGATGCTTCTCTAGCCCTTCTTACAATATAAACACGTGTGCATTCAGTTTCATTAAAATCAAACAGGGGCTCTGTATTAACCTAGAGGGATGGGATGAGGGGGGAGACGGGAGGGAGGTTCAGAAGGGGGGCAATATATGTCTTCCTATGACTGATTCATGTTGAGGTTTGACAGAAAATAACAGAATTCTGTAAAGCAAACATCCTTCCAAAAATAATTATTTTTAAAAATATACAAGAATCTTAAAAAAAATATCTCATAAAGGGCTGGAAGCAATGACACTGCAGAAACAGGGATTCATGAAGTTCTGGCAATATATCAGGATACGGCTCTGGGGTTGGGGTGACTCAGGGCCAGAAAGCTGAAGTTCCCCACCCCAGTTCAGTTCAGTTCAGTTCAGTCGCTCAGTTGTGTCCGACTCTCTGTGACCCCATGAATTGCAGCACGCCAGGCCTCCCTGTCCATCACCAACTCCCAGAGTTCACCCAGATTCACATCCATCGAGTCAGTAATGCCATCCAGCCATCTCATCCTCTGTTTTCCCCTTCTCCTCCTGCCTCCAATCCCTCCCAGGATCAGAGTCTTTTCCAATGAGTCAACTCTTTGCATGAGGTGGCCAAAGTACTGGAGTTTCAGCTTTAGCATCATTCCTTCCAAAGAAATCCCAGGGCTGATCTCCTTCACAATGGACTGGCTGGATCTCCTTGCAGTCCCCACCCCAAGTCACAAGCTAAAGGCCGGCATCACCGTGCAGGTCAGTCTAACGCCTTTTCTACAAAATGACTGAAACATGCATAATATCCTATAAGAAACGAATCGCTAGTCTAGGTTGGATGCAGGATACAGGATGCTTGGGGCTGGCGCACTGGGATAACCCAGAGGGATGGTATGGGGAGGGAGGTGGGAGGGAGATTCAGGAGTGAGAACTTATGTACACCCGTGGCGGATTCATGTTGATGTATGGCAAAACCAATACAGTATTGTAAAGTAAAAAAAATAAAATAAAAAAGACAGTAAGTACCAGAATCTCACAAATGAGAAGTGTCACTGCATCGTATATGCAGAGGAAATCTCAAGCTACAAGCTCTGAAACCACATCTGAAAGCATTTTTCAGCTTTGTTTCCCAAAGTCCATAGAATTCGGAGTGCAGTAGTCAGAGGCCATGTTTTCATTCCTGGAGCCTTTGAGGCGCAGCCTGCGGAGGAGACCTTGTCTGGGCAGCCCACGCACCCCGTCCTGTCGCCCAGGAAGGCAGAGGCCTGAGCATCGGCCCCCAAGACGCCCAAGGCGGAGGCTTCAGCGCAGGTCCCAGCCGCTTCCCTCCCCCGCACGCACAGGTCACTCGGTTCAGCACCAGCGTTGCCTGGAGCGCTGGGAGACGAACCGGTCCTCCCGGCTCCGGAGAGGAGGCTGGGGTCTCAGACCACGCTTCCTACACCACCTCCAGGGCTGAGCCAGGCCACTGCTTGATAACCTCCCTGCAGCGGGGGTTGGACTCCCTGATTAAATAGAGACTCGGAAAGAGTCGGACACGACTGAGTGACTGAACTGAACTGAACTGAACTTGACAGCAGAGGAAAGTGAGGGCAGGAAGCCCAGCCAGCTCCCCCGGAACGCCCCCGGAGCTGGTTCACCGCCGAGGCCAGCAGCACCTGCTCTTTGCGCTCCCACCGTCCCTGTGACCAGGGGCAGCCGCCCGGCAGATGGAGGACTAAGGCCCGGATGGGACGCCGGGAGGGCGGCGGAGACGCAGGACGCCCCGCCCCGCGCAGCGGGCTGCCTGTGTCTGGAGCACCCCCAGCCCCGAGAGGGGAGGCCAGACCCGCAGGCCCGGAGCACCCGAGGAGAGCACCACCCGCGAAGGGAAGGCGGTCAGTGCGGGACCTTCCCCAGGGCGAGGGCTCCACGGGGGCTGCCGGGTCCTCTCCAGCCACAGAAACCTACCACTTCGGCATAGTCGCACTGGAGGCAGGAAGTGCATCTGTTTCCTGGCTGTTCTACAGAAGAACTAGGACGCATCCTCCTCGGAGCCTTTTCATCAGCCAGATTTGAGGACTGCAAAAGAAGGGATTCATGCAGGAAGAAACTTTGTGATGTAGAATAATTTTTAATTAAAAATAAATAAAATCTCTATTGTCTCTTGGACGTCCTCAGTATATTAAAGAAACTGCTCACGTTATCAGCCAAATGATTCAGAGTCATCACCAGTTAATGTGAAGTCTAGAAAGCACGTCAGGGTAGACCGATGAAGAAAGGAAGAAGAATTAAAGAAAATGCATAAAAACAGTAAACTCTCAAAGATGTTCAGCTCAAGTATAAACAGGTTTGTTTCATTACATAATTGCTGGAGTAACTCCCTTTTTAATAAACACAGGAAACACACCTTATAAATCACACAGCAAGTTGTTATATAATTATTATATAACTGAGTCATTCTTAAGCAGCCAAATAATTAATACAGTGCCTCTCTTTCTGTTGTTCCCTGCAAGGAAGGTTTTTTCAGGTTCCAGAATGTAAAAGTTAGTAACTTGCTCTTAAAACTCAAGAAATTAAATGCCACATATGACAGGTAAGTTTTGACAGGCGATGCTCCACCATCTGAGGGAAAGGAAACGTCCCACTAAAATGTAACGTTACAGCACCCTCCCTCTGAGGGACACTGTGGGAGCCGCCTTCTCCCATCGGAAGTCAATTCTTGAATTCTAGGAACTACACGCTCACCGTACAGTCTAAGCAGCCCAACTGCCACGTGGCTCCCGGCTAAGAACTGCAGTAGAAATAGGGACATAATCTAGGAGGCACCTGTCTTTGGGGAAACAGCTTAAGATAAAAAGCTGAATTTCTTGGGATGTTCCCCAGCAGTCCAGCGGTTAGCACTCAGCACTTTCACTGCAGTGGCCCTGGGTTCAACCCCTGGCATGGCCAAAATAATAAATAAACTGAATTCTTTTTCTAATTAGAATTCTGCTCAAACTGGGATCAGAACCTTGTAAAGTAGAGGAATTAAGACTATTTGTAGACTCTTCCTCTCAGTATCTGTTGATTGTTAATTCAGAAAAGGAGATTGCCTAGCATAAACAAAGACGCAGGAACAATGATTAAACTTGCATTTAAGGGGACAAACTGTTTTCGAACACTCTCATTTTAAAGTTGTGCTTTGCATAAAAGCAATTAATATGTTAATTATAAACAAATCCCATCCATGCATGTAACCTCCTATGCATGTAACCTACTTGAACTTCCTCTGTGTAGGAAAATGTATGAAACCTCCTCTCTGACTCCTCTCTCTACTGACCAGCCCCTGTTAGTGATACAGCAGAGGGGGTGGTACCAGCACTCATCAAATCCGGGCTTAGGACACACCTGGCTCTCTGTTACCACCTCGATACAACTCTGTGGGGCCCTGAGTCCGACAGACAGATGCTGAGGTCCTGACTCTGCTTTAAGTGCTGGTCAAAAAATAGCAACCTGAACCAGTGTGGCCCCGCCTTCACGGGACTCAAGCACTAGTTGGTCAGAAGGGAGATCAGCACGCTAAGAAATATAAAATGCATATGTGACAGGTGTAGTATGTGACAGTACGTGCATATGCCTAAAGGCAAAGGGGGAAGAGGGCGGCGGAGGAGGAGCTGGTTGGATGGCGTCACCGCCTCAGTGGACAGGATTTTGAGCAAACTGCAGGAGATTGTGGGGGACAGAGGAGCCTTGTGTGCTCCAGTCCACGAGGTCGCAAAGAGTCTAACACGACTTAGAGACTGAGTAACAAGCCTGCATAAGCAAGGGGCCGCTATTATGTCCATTTTAGAAAGTAGGATCTAGGATTCAATAACTTGTTCCAGGACAGAGTGAATGTGCCGCTGACCCAGAACTGAACTAATTAAACTCTCAGTTTGTCAAATCCTGCAGCCCAGACTCTGAATCACTACACTTTATTACTCTACCATGACTCAGACAGGATAAGGGCTTCCCGGATAGCTCAGTGGGAGAAAACCCGCTGCAATGCAGGAGCCGCAGGAGACATAAGTTCAATCCCTGGGTCAGGAAGATCCCCTCGAGGAGAGCATGGCAACCCAGTCTAGTATTCTTGCTGGAGAATCCCCATGTACAGAGGGACCTGGTGGGCTGCAAGTCCATGGGGGTCACAAAGAGTCAGACACAACTGAGCAACTTAGCTTGCACGTGCAAGATATATATATCTGGGTTCAACTTCTATTGATTGGGATAAATTACTAATCAACTCATTCAAAACCACACTGAACACCTTCCATGGGTCATACATCAGGAATCCTGTAATGGATAGACTTGTGAGCTTTGCCTTCTTAGGGCTTAGCCGTGAGACTTCAGGGCCAAAAAGAGAGAAAGAGTCTCAGTTATCTTGTGGACATGGGAGGGACGTGTGAACAAAGACAGGAGTCAGGGTCCTGCCCCAGCCCTGCTCTGACCTCAACCCAGCAGCACAGCTGCTCAAACCGCTGATGAGCAGACACAAACAGCTTTGCTAGAGGAAGCAGAAGAGATGTTAGTCAGTTACTGAAGAATGCTCTGGGCACCGAGCATATTATTACACGTGGTGTTAGTTCCTCATCCCCAAAGTAAGGTCGTAGCGATGGGAGAGGGCTGGGCTGGAGGCACTTCTCCGTGATGTGCAGGTCCCCCACGTTGCTTGAGTCTCAGGCCTTCTGCCGCCCAGCTCCATGGCCACCAAGTTCACGGTCGTAAGAATACCCTGCAACTCCTGCCACAGCGCCAAAGGGCATAGCATGGTTTTCAGTTCTGCCTGTAAATAAAGATTCTTTTTACAAAGATGAGGGCAAACGTCTCATTCATCCTTTCATCCTCATTGCCTGCTAATAAGGTTTTTAAAAAAAGAAAGCACAGTCTGCAGATGCACCTTCGTCGCCCCATCCCAGCCCACTTCCAAGGACCGTCCCCCTCCCAGGCATCCGCCCCCACCCGCGCTCTGTCTCGTGAGCTGTGTCTGCTCAGCGCCGTGTCTAATGCAGGGACATCCTGCTTGTTTTAATCTCCCTTCCTCCCAGCTCTTCCCCTGCACTGTCTGGGTAAATAACTTCAGCTCGAAGAGGATGATACACATGGATCAAAAATAACAAAGGAAGCAAATCTCCTACCACCTACAGGGCAGCTGACAACCGCCAAGATGCCACCCGAGCTACAGGCACAGAAACCGCCCACCCAGGACTCGTCCCTCCTGAACGTGCAGGGACACGGAGGGGAAAGGAAAGGAACTCGGTGTCTGGACTTTTAATGATGATGTTTAAAATGCAGTGCACCCCTGGGGGAGGGGGTGATGGGCAGAAGGGCAACCTGGAGTGTCCCGGGGGGGAGGGCCGAGGTCCGCTTGTGGGGCTAGGCAGGGGTGCCACGCTCCAGGAGGAGAGCCTCCGCCTGGCGCTGAGAGCAGCGCTGGACCACGTGTCATCGGCTCATAAGGGGACTCAGGAGGCTGCTTCCCTAACTGCCCATCACCACGATGTGGACAACAACATTCGGATATGAAGGTGACTCTGGGTCTTCTCCCGGAGCGTCCCCAAACCTTGAGTTGGGTGGCGCCTCCCTCCTGTCTCCAGGGCAGCCGACACCCGAGCCTGACTGTGGCCCCCACCGTCCACAGGGAAGGGGCCTGAACTAGGGCCTCCCGGGCCCCGCGGCCTGCTCCCTGCTCACCCACCTCCCACCCCTTGCTCGCAGCCTCCCTGCCTTTGAATCTTTTGCTCAACCTTAAAGAATGTGTCAGTCAGAATCCAAAAGGGTAAGAGAAGGTGTCAGGAAGCCAAAGGGGAAATAAAGATGGGAGGGGTGCAAGGGGAGCTGAGTCCTTGGGCTCGAAGACCCTGGGAAAGAGCAAGGCCACGAGGAGCAGAGCCGCTCAGACTGCCCTGTGTGGACAGAGGACCAACCGATGGCAGGACAGTCCAGCAGTGTTCGGGCACGCTACTGCATCCAAGCATGAGGCTTTGCTGCGGACATAAATCCTCCTGCAGCTTGAAACAAGATAAAGGGACATGCAAAGTTACACAGTGCTCATACAGCTGAAACAACAAAAGGCCAAGAGCAATAATATAAAATTTTTATTTCATATTCAAATTTCAAAAGGAAAAATATACTAAAATATGGAATCCTGGGCCTAGGGACAGAAAATAAAATCCCCACAGCCAGGCAAAATGGAGAGTTAGTTATCTGACACAGAGGAACTGAGATGTGACTGATTTTATATGATACATTTGCCATGGAAGGAGGGAGACTTCCTGGCAGGAAGAATGAAAATAAGCAGATTTCTGTTTATCCCAACACTCAACGCCAGCCCTTGTGGTTGCATCTCTCTGACAGGTTGGAACTCAGCTTGTGTGTGTCCCCACGACAGCAGTTCCCCCAGGGGGGTGCTCTGCATGGGGGTCCTCCCAGCAACTTGAGTCTTCCTCCTCTTGTGATCCGGAAGCTCATTCACACGCGTTGGAAGGAGGAAGGGACGAAAGGCAGAAATAGATTGTGGGGCGGGTGTGGGGGATGCTTCTGAGCACTGGGGATTTCATCTTCTCAAGTCATCTCTGCTCCCTTTAGTGCAGACAGTTCAGAGCCGCCCATGTGGGCTCCTCTGTAAGCACAGGTCTACAGGGAAATGAGAAACTCAACTCCCGCATGCCTCTGTGCAGATGCCCAGAAACGGCCTCCTCCTCCGAAATGTCACGTTGCTTGATTCCTAGTGAACCAGGAGTGGAAAGAAAGGTGCTGGTGAAGATACTTGTTAGTTCATTACGGGGAGACGCTCAGTTATCAGAGGATTAAAAGTGGGCAGTTTTCCTGGTCTCAGGGAGACCCCAGGAGAAAGCAGAATGTGCTTACACACAACTAAAGAAGCATTGAAAGCATAGATCAAGTATGAGATGTGTTTCCAACCTATTTGGTAACATTTACTAAGAAAGGGCTCCCATTCTCCTCACCTCCTAGGAGCCACATGGAGACAGAGAGCCTGGTCGATGAGGATGATCTGTGCCTGTGGCCTCGGAGTTGGCATGTGCCTGAGAAAACCCTGGACAGCTTTGATGCAGGACCATTAAAGAGCCTGGGAACCTGAAGTGCGAACTCAGTGCCAGAGGCAAGCAGCCCAGTGACCTTGAACTGTTACTACCTCAGGGGTCAGGCTCCCCCCCGGCAAAGGTGCCCGTGAGATTCCCAGTGTCCCTGGATGTGCTCCCACCCCCTCAACCCAGAAGGAGGCCTTCCGTCCTCTTCCCCTCAGCCACACTGCCCAGAAGAAACGTCCGTGGCCATCCCTCCCGTGGACATGTCTCCAGTTCATCAGCGTGGACGTGACAGGCCAGTCGGGCCTCCTGGAGCAGAGACGGTGCCATCACCAGCCAATCCTGAATCAGGGGGTCAGAGCAGAAAAAGGAAGAAATGGCAGGTGTCAGCCAAACCACAACCCCCAGCAACTTACACAGCCATGAGTTTATGAGCCACATGAAGAAACTAGATAGAAAAGCACATATGTGGGCCTTTAAGGGGAGCGTGACAGGGCTGCCCAGGCTGACGTGGTGGCTTCTTTTGATCACAGGCTGCCACACGGAGAAAAATCCCCTCACAGCCCCTGACAGACCCCGCCCGAGGCCCCCTGTTTGTGCAAACCCACAAGACAGTCCGCACCAGGAGGGGCCCTTGCGTGCACTGTGGACTCGGGCGATGACGCCTGCAGGTCTGCCCACTGTCACACAGGCACTAATGCATCTGGTGCAGATGCTGATGGAGGTAAGGCTGTGCAAGGCGGGGACGGGGTGTGTGGGAATTTTTGTGCCTTCCTCTCAGTCCTGTCGTGATCCTACTAAAAACATCAAGCCCCTTTCGGCGTGAGCACAGCCAAGAAGGCCAAATAAGTAAGGTTGTGCCACAGACCACAGGCAATGCTAATAATCTCAGTGCTGTGGCCTGGCAATCTGTGTCCCCTGAGAACTTATGCTGAATTCTAACACCAAGGGCGATGGGGTTAAGGTGAGGGGCTGGGGCTTTGGGAGGGGATGAGGGCATGAGGGTGGAGACCCCATGAGTGGGATCAGTGCCTTTATGAGAAGAGACCCCAGAAGCTCCCTTTCCCCCTCTGCCACATGAGGCCACATTGACGGCGACCACCAGTGAATGGGAACTGAGAGACCGACGCAGTTCATAAGCCTCTGCGTGTGGTTCTGAGAGAGCAGCCCCAGCTGGTGGAGGCACTCAGCCCAGGCATAGTTGATGCAGCAAGTCTCCCAGTGCCCTCCAGGCACCGAGCCCTGTCCTGGCTCCCGGGCATCCGTGAGGACTGGGAAACATGAGCCGAGGCCTGCCCTGTTCTCAGCACCGGCCACAGCCAGAGAGGAGAAGAGCCACACAGCTGGTCCCCGGGACAGTCCGGGTGCCACCTTCTGCGAATGTCAGCAACAGCAGAGTCAAGGGACCAGGAGACCAGTAACACCATCAAGCCTTGTTGAATCCAACCCAGTGGCTTTATTAAAACACACACACAAAGAAAACAAAAACCTAAATTTGGGAGGCATGGAAGTCTGCTCTGCCACATAGCCCCTAGAGGCTGGACAGGTGATCCCATCACCCCAGTTCACCATTCTGAGCTCCCCCTTGAAAGTCAGTGGCTTTCCCCGCACTTTGTGAGTCAATTTATAACCCATTTTGCTTTCACAGCAGAGCACATAAAAGTGCAGATCAAGAGCGCCGCCTGGTATCTGATACGAGGACGAGAAAGCTGCTGAAAGAAGCTCTGCCTCGGAAATGATCGTCCTTTTGATGTTTATTCTCTCTGTAAATTTTTTTTAATCCTTTGAATAGGCTCTAATGAGAAACGCACAGTTTTTAACTTCTGACTTTTTAAAACTCCATTTGAAAAGACTAACTGAAAAAGATCAAGTCCTTTTAAGTGACATGTCTGTGTCTGCGTGATTTTGCTCTGTCTTAATTACAACATGCAAGGGTGTCAGAACTTTAAAAGAAAAAAAAAAAACCCTGCAGATTAATGCTTTCTGTTGCTTAAAGTTTTTATCTATGAAACACACTGAGGATGTCTTCATTCCCATAATTGATCAACGTGCTCATTAATCTCTCATGGAATAAAAGTGTTGCAATCGATTTGCTTAGAAAACTTCTGAAATGCAGCCTGAGCTGCCCGAATGATGTGCAGCTCAGCAGAGGGCCAGCACAGTGCTTCCGGGTCTTGAACTGTCTACTCACAGACCACTCCGGGGAAGTCTCGTTTCCATAATTGATCGATTTACTGATTTTTACCTCATATTACATAAGTGCCTTCTTATTGATTGGTAAAGTTTAGAAAACCTGGGCTGCAAGAGTGACTGCAAAATCAACAAAGTGCTTGATGTGCATGGAAACCTTACCTGGAGTCACTGCGACGAGAAAGAAAGGACATTTGCAGAGCCTCCTTCTTCACTGCCCTTAATCCGAGAGGATTTAGCCAGAGCCCCGTTCTGTGTCAGTCCTGCCCCTGAAGGACAAGCTCTTCAGGACTGGGCCCCATCTTACTCTACAGGTCAGAGACATTCCAGATGCACAGAGGTCTCACCTGAAATCCTTAGCTCCATTAGGCAAAGAGGCTGGGATTCACATACATGGCAAGTTAGATAGAACCTCAGCATGCAGAGACATGTCAACACCCTTTTACATCATTCTCAAAATGGCATAATATTGGCTCTAAAAAAAAACACCCTCTCTTTACACATTGCTAAAATTGGAGAAAGTGACCCGTTTTAAATATACTCACTAGGAGATCTCTTTCACATTGGAGAGTCCAGCGAGCTCACGTCCAGTGGAATTTTAAAGATAGTCCACTGCTCTTGTCTGATATTTTTATTTCAAATGTCTAAACAGCTTTCTGCCTCTCTAGAATTTGAAGTCTAACTCATGATGACCTAGGAATCGGAGATCCTCACAGATTCAGGACACCAGCCAAGAATAAAATCTGCATCTTTAAAAAAAAGAAAAGTAAGCAACAGCATCACCAAGCCAGTCTCCAGGGCCCAGGCCCTCAGCTGGGACCACGAAGCCAGGAGGCCGTGGACTGGCCACTCCCAAAGCCTGCTCGCCCTCAGAGTCTCTGACGCAGCAACCCTGGGAGTCTCTCTGAGGACAGCTGCTCAGGCACCCTGTCAAGGAGCCCATCATCACCGGATTGACAGCCTCGTCTGTCTGCCGCGGTGGGGGAGCAGATATTTTCATCACTCGATTTTGTCCCCTTAATGCTGAGCTTAAGCTAAGCAGAAGAGATGTTACTGATGAAATGCTCTGTAGTGTATCAGCTCGCGTGTGTCAGCTCCATCGATAACGTGTGCCCCAGGGGCTAATAAAAAGAGAGAAATTTTCACGTTTTCATAGACTATCAAATTCCAAGCTGTCATCTCTTCCCAATATATATCTGTTTTAATTTCAGTTTCTTCTGAAACACTTAGCTTCCCAACCGCTGCATGAAAGTGTCAGTAAACAGTGGGGTGGGAGGGCATATGGATGAAACGCAGAGCAGATGATTCGGAGCGTGAACGGCTGTGAGGTCACGGCCGCAGGGTAGGAGATTCAGGAGCGTGAACGGCTGTGAGGTCACAGCACCAGAGTAGGAGTTTCAGGAGCGTGAACGGCTGTGAGGTCACAGCACCAGAGTAGGAGATTCAGGAGCGTGAACGGCTGTGAGGTCACGGCACCAGAGTAGGAGATTCAGGAGCGAGAACGGCTGTGAGGTCACGGCACCAGAGTAGGAGATTTAGGAGCATGAACGGCTGTGAGGTCACAGCAGCAGAGTAGGAGATTCAGGAGCGTGCACGGCTGTGAGGTCACGGCCGCAGGGTGGGAAACGCTCAGGGCACTGTCTCTTCTGCCGACGACTTGTTGCTGCATGTCAGTGCCGCAGCTCTAGTCTCTGTAGTGAGTTGTGCAGTAGGTCTTTAAGATGCTTACAAGCCGTCCTGGAAAACAGATTAATTACATGTCCTGGTTAATTACATATCATTACAGGTTAGGAACCACAGGTTTAGTCTGGGCTGCAGTGCAGTCTCTCTGTTCCCAGGTCACAGTCTTCTCTGCTCTCTCCTTGCTCGAAGCAGGATAGATCTGCTCCCTGTAGGGAGAGTCAGCCCGGAGCCAAGCAAATCCCAGGGACGCCATCTCAGCGACCAGAAATCTCAAAAGGAAAGTTATGGGTGGCAGTTCTGTGCTCTGAGGGCTTCCCAGGAGGTGCTACTGTTTAGGAAACCGCCTGCCAATGCAAGAGAAACTGGAGACCCAGGTTTGATCCCTGGGTTGGGAAGATCCCCTGGAGAAGGAAGTGGCAACCCACTCCACTCTTCCTGCCTGGAGAATCCCGCGGACAGAGGAGCCTGGTGGGCTACAGTCCATGGGGTGGCAAAGAGTCAGACACGACTGAGCGACTGAACGGCAACAGGGTGTTCTCAAAGTCTGCAGAACCTCTGTGTCTGTGCTTCGGGGACTCTAAACAAGAGGGGAGCATGAGTCTGACTCTGCACAGTTGAGAAGCTAGGCACGTGGAGGCTGGGGTCCTCTGGTGACAAACACAGAGCCCCAC
Organism: Oreotragus oreotragus; assembly: GCA_006410675.1. Taxonomy (NCBI): domain Eukaryota; kingdom Metazoa; phylum Chordata; class Mammalia; order Artiodactyla; family Bovidae; genus Oreotragus; species Oreotragus oreotragus. Next base: position 436,920 of record SJYX01012064.1, on the reverse strand, counting down.
CTCCCACCCCATGCAGGTCAGGCAGGCAGAAAGGAACCCTCCACAGACATGGCCGGGCGCAGCCCGCGGGGGTGTTTTATTTGCCCGGACTGTGCCAGGTCTCAAGTGGAAAGTTAAACAGTTTCCTCGGGTTTTATTATGCCTCAAAGCCAGACTTGGAAAGAACCATTCCATATCGCTAAGCAAATAACCTGTTAGCTCGCACTTCCTTCCTGACTCCAAGGGGCAGTTTGACAGAGCCAGCTAAGGCAGCTGACTTCATCCCCTCCTGAAGGTCCTCCTGCCCCTCAGAGCCGCGTCAGAGCCTTTCTCTGGGGCTGGAATTCATAATTAGCCATCGTTACCTCTCAGACTGCTTCAGTTTAAATCTAGGAAGAGACTAATCTGTTCACAGTGATACTGCAGATCTAACATAAATCAAAGAGGGGCTCTGGAAGATGCTGAGAAGAAAAGGCTTACACTGGGTGTGTCACGGTTTACTGCAGAGTCTGGCCCGCCTTCCTCATCTCAAAATATCCTCACGGGAGCGAAATAAGATGCTCCTGCGTGTGCAGGCGGGCAATGCAAGTTGCAGGATTATCCTCCTGCCTCCCCGGGGAAATGTGATGGTGTCGTGGTCCCATTTTGTGAAGGATAAAGGCAGCCTGATTGACAAAGCGATTTCCACATTTCCAAGAAGCCAGAAACCCCAGGGCTAGACAGCCACCTCATGCCTCAGAACTGTCGTGTGGAATCGGCCACGGGGCTCACCTCTGAAACAGACATGACTGCTCGGAGATTGAGGTCACGGCTGCTGAAATTGCCAGTGGACGTTCATCCTGCAAGAAGCGCCATTAATGCAGTGAGGAGGCAGGGAGCCCGGGGCCGGGCGGATGCACGGCCCGACGGAGGAGAAGCTCATGTCTCTGACCGTCTGCACATCCCTCCTCATGGGAGAAAATATGAGCCTCATTGTCAGGAAAAACCTATGTTCTATTTGTAAATTTTATTTCTGAAAACAGTATTGAATAGTGTTGTATTATTGATGTTGGTATCTTCCTTAGGTTTCCCTAGCTGTGTTTACACTGCTGCTTTACTGGTTTATGACGTCTGTGCTGAGCCATTCCCAGCCACGTGGAAACAACGCATTTCACACCAGTCAGTAACCCCACGGTCACCACAAAACCCCTTCCCGGCTCCACGAACCATCTTAGGGGAAGTGGCTCCAGTGGGTCTGGGCTCGGGGCCTCCAAACAAGCATTACCTGGAACCAGAAGATCCCGGAGGCCTGTGGAAGCCAGGGAAGACCCCGAGTCATGACAGGGAGGAAGAGGGGGGAGCACCCAGCCCACCGTCTGTGCATGGCCATGATTCAGCGGTGCTTTTATTAACTGTGAAGTGAAGACCAGGCTTAATATATTCTGGATCTAAAATAATACAAAGACGCCCAGCTTGGCAGGTGATAGTCAACCAGCGTGAGCTGGAAAATGGGCTGTAACGGTTTTCCAAGTTCTGAGCACAGATCTGAGAGCTGGAGTCAAGTGCAAGGAGCTTTCATTGATCCGCTGGCAGGTGCTGAGGACTTCAGGGCCTGGGATGCTGCTGGGCCAGGTTGGACTGGGCTCTGTACTGGGTTTTCCAAAGAGCCACCCTCCCGTGGGGGACTGGGAAACCTCTGAAACCATGATCTTGGCTGTCACACCTCACTCTTGGGTTTCCCTTTCTCCAGGCCATGCATTGCCTTTTGTTAACCTTCACTGATAAGGTCTAAAGCCCCAGAAAGACTCGATATAGAGAAGACAGAACCTCTCTCTCAACTTTAGCTGATGTCACATTATTTAACCAGGTAATGGTTTAGTAAGCATCCCATCAGCCTCACTTCTGGAAGCACCGTGGTCCAGCAGCCCAGCCCTGGTCTGTGGGCATCAGAGGGGCTTGAGCTTTAATCCTGCTGTTCTCATGGCACACACCCCAGGCCCCACCACCCAGGGCCCAGTGTCCCCCGGGACCCTTGGGGCTGCCTCTGTGATGTCTGACTTACAGGATAAACCCCTACCTGTCTGCTAAGGAAAGCATTTAGACATTACAGACAAACCCCTTGCCCCCATGAACACCAGTGGATTTAGGGGTTAGAGGTGGAGAGAAAAGGCAAGCAAAACACGCATGAAAGTAAACAGCACGTGTAACATAAATCTATCAGTATTAAATTGCCTTCCTACACATGTGGGTGACAGAAATGTGGGAGGAAAAAGACAGGGCTGTTTAAAGAAACAGTGTTAAAAGGAAAATATATTTACCACACACTGTAATATAGTACTTTGTTACACATACAAGATTTTGTTAAACATTTACAAAGGAACAAAATCCATCTACATGTATATATTTCCAAAAACACTGTGTATCTCTGGTTTAATGTCATCAGGATTAGTTATGATTCACCACCTAGTCCATCCTTCAGAAATTATTTAGCCTATTTTTCAGAGTACAAACAAGCAAACAAAGCAAAGAAAACATAGATAATTACTAAGTTTAAAACAGAGTGCTGTTTAAGGCTTCCCTGGTGGCTTAGAGACCTGGGTTTGATCCCTGGGTTGGGAAGATCCCCTGGAGAAGGAAATGGCAACCCACTCCAGTAGTCGTGCCTGGAGAATCCCATGGATGGAGAAGCCTGGCAGGGGGTGGGGGTGGGGGCGGGGCTACAGCCCACGGGGTCGCAAAGAGTCGG
>SJYX01012064.1:340660-415545 GCA_006410675.1 Oreotragus oreotragus | reverse complement strand
GAGCTGGGCGCGTGGGAGACGGAGCTGGGGGAGGCAGAGCTGGGCGTGTGGGGGACAGAGTGGGCACATGGGGGACAGAGCTAGGGGAGACAGAGCTAGGGGAAATGGAGCTGGGCACGTGGGGGATGGAGCTGGGGGAGATGGAGCTGGGCATGTGGGGGATGGAGCTGGGGAAGACAGAGCTGGGGGAGATGGAGCTGGGCACGTGGGGGATGGAGCTGGGGGAGATGGAGCTGGGCGCGTGGGAGACAGAGCTGGGGGAGACGGAGCTGGGCGCGTGGGAGATGGAGCTGGGGGAGACGGAGCTGGGCGCGTGGGCTGGCCGGGCTCGCAGGCCTCACAGGACAGCCAGCTGTTACACCAAACACAGGAACTTCCTGCCGAGGAGGTGAACTCATACTGGAAAGAGTGCAAAGCTCCCCACTTTCTTGCTCGATGCACATGTGTGATGAACAGGAAGCACAGGCAGTGACCACTGAGCGGCAGGGCCCCGGGTCCTGAAGGGGGGCGGCAAGGAGTGCGCAAGACCCGGGGTGCAGGCGGGACCGGTCCTTTCTGTGAGGCTGAGGCGGGTGGCAGTGGCACAGCCGGGGACATGGCTGAGCATTGTCTTTTTTCTTTCTGTTGATCTTGAGAAGGGAACACATGGACTGCTGTGCCTGTGCGTGTTCTTACCTTGCACAAAAGAGCTGAGGGATCTAGAAAAGCACCAGACGGCGGCCTTGACTGGAGTCCCGATGGAGCACGGCCATCTGCGCGCTCCGGGCCACCCAGAGCAGCGAGCATGGCCCTCCTGGAGAGTGCCCACGGGGACCGGCCCCCCCGGGGTGCCCGCCCGTGGGGACGGGTCCTCCAGACATCATGCCCCTTCCTCACCCAGCGCTGGGGTTCACCCCTGGCCCCTGACCCCTCTCACCCTGCTGCCCCCAGGGTCCTGACCCTGCAGCGGTTAATAAGCATCTGCTGACCCTCCAGGTGCTGCAGATGAGGCCAGGGACGCTGCTCCCCTGTTTCTCACCCTTTGGGCTCCTGGCCACCATCCTTCCCCAGGCACTGGCCTCTTTCTTTAAATGCTCTTGGTGGTTCAGTTAGGACCTGAGGAGACAGCCTGAAACATGAACTCCCCGGGCGGGACCGCCCCCTGGAGTTCACAGACCTGCCGGAGTTGAACCCCCACATGTTCCGACCCCAGTGCCCCAGCAGGCAGCAGTGGAGAGCTCCAACTGGATCCCCATCAGAATCACAGGCACAAATGCTGATATCCTAAACCTCTGATCCAAGGAGGAAACCTTGGAACTACTGAAAAACCTGAGCCTTTCAGAACATCTCAGGAAGGAGACAGAAGCTGATGTCACCATGGCAGGGCCCGAGGCTGCCAAGGAGCTAGCCGCTCGGGGCATTCCTAGGGCACCAGATGGCACTCAGAGAACAGGGGGTGCCCCTGTAGAGAGAGGGCAGTGGGCACATGCGGATGGAGGCTTCTCGGGGTCCCTGTACAGTGAGGACACTGGGCACACATGGATGGAGGCTTGTCGGGGTCCCTGTAGAGTGAGGGCACAGGGCACACGTGGATGGAGGATTGTTGGAGTCCCTCTAGAGTGAGGGCCTTGGGTACATGCGGATGGAGGCTTGTCAGGGTCTCTGGAGAGTGAGGGCCCTGGGCACACATGGATGGAGACTTCTCAGGGTCTCTGTAGAGTGAGGGCCCTGGGCACACGTGGATGGAGGCTTGTCGGGGTCCCTGTAGAGTGGGGACACTGGGCACACATGGATGGAGGCTTGTCGGGGTCCCTGTAGAGAGACGGCATTGGGCACACACGGGTGGAGGCTTGTCGGGGTCCCTGTAGAGTGAGGGCCCTGGGCACATGCAGATGCAGGCTTGACGGGGTCCCTGTCAAGTGAAGGCATTGGGCACAAGTGGTGGAGGCTTGTCGGGGTCCCTATAGAGTGAGGGCCTTGGGCACACGTGGATGGAGGATTGTTGGGGTCCCTGTAGAGTGAGGGCCCTGGGCACACATGCATGGAGGTTTGTCGGGTCCCTGTAGAATGAGGGCCTTGGGCACACGTGGATGGAGACTTGTTGGGGTCCCTGTAGAGTGAGGGCCCTGGGCACACGTGGATGGAGNGAGCATATTATATCTACCACCTTGATTAATAAGGGGTATGTATAAATAATTATTACTATTAAAATCTCAGATACTCTTGTATTTTATGTACTCCTGGTCATCATTAAAGAGGCAGCTTGCATTGCCCTGATCTTTTTATATCCTCCCTCAGGATACCTCATCAACCACTGAATTAATTTTTTTGTTTAAAATTTTTGGCTGCCATGCAGGGCATCGAGGATCTTAGTTCCCCAACTGGGGATTAAACCCATGCCCTCTGTGTTGGAAACGTGGACTCTTAACCACTGGATCGCCAGGGAAATCCCCCACAACTGAATCTGAATCTCTAAACTTGTGGTTCTTAATCTCTTACTACTGAGGAATCACCTGGGAAATTTGTTAAAATGCAGGGTGTTTGGCTCCAACTACAGAGGGGATAATTCTGTAGGTTTGCAATGAGGTCCACACATGTATTGTTAAAGGCCTCACAGGTGTCTTTGATCCGGGTAATCAGACTGACCACAGTGTGAAAACCAAGTCCTTGTGTATGAAATGCCCGGTAGCCATCTCAGTCTTTTGCCTCTCATGTTGCTGCCATTTGCCTATCGCTTCTCAAGTAGCCAGCTGTGTTCAAAGCATTATGCTAGGAACTGTACACATGTTATTTTATCTTAATAGTAATGCTACAGTAATTAGCATCCTGGTTTTATATGGAGAAACCTGAAACGGGAATAGTCTAGATAGCCCGTTCACTCAGATGTCTGGTCGCTGGGCTGAGATGACTGGCAAAGCTGCGGGCTGACTATTGCTCACTCTTTATTTTGTGTCAATCATTCTTTTGTATAAATACACACAGACACACAAAAATGCTCATACAAATATATCTTTTGTATAAATGGCAACCCGCTCCAGTACTCTTGCCTGGAGAATCCCATGGATGGAGGAGCCTGGTGGGCTAAAGTCCATGGGGTCACAAAGAGTCGGACACGACTGAGCGACTTCACGATACACATACACAGATGTCGTTGCGAAGTTGTGTCCGACTGTGTGACTCCATGGACTGCAACATGCCAGGCTTCCCTGTCCTTCACTATCCCCTGGAATTTGCTCAAAATCATGTCCATTGAGTTGGTGAGGCAATCCAACTACCTCATTCTTTGTCATCCACTTCTCCTCCGGCCTTCAATCTTTCCCAGCATTAGGATCTTTTCCAGTGAGTCAGTTCTTTGCATCAGGTGGCCAAAGCATTGAAGCTTCAGCATCAGTCCTTCCACTGAATATTCAGGGTTGATTTCTTTTAGGATGGACTGGTTTGCTGTCCTTACTGTCCAAGGGACTCTCGAGAGTTGTCTCCAGCACCACAGCTTGAAAGCGTCAGTTCTTTTGTGCTCAGCCTTCTTTATGGTCCAACTCCCACATCCATATATGATTACTGGAAAAACCATAGCTTTGACTATATGGACCTTTGTTGACAAAGTGATGTCAACACTGCTTTTTAATATGCAGTCTAGGTTTGTTGTAGCTTTTCTTCCAAGGAACAGGCATCTTTTCATTTCATGGCTGCAGTCACTATCTGCAGTGATTTTGGAGCCCAATAAAATAAAATCTTTAACCCCACATCAGACTTCCCAACCTGAGGGATCCAGCAAATCCCTCAGGGACTGGGAATACTTAGGGAGTACAAAAATATATGTATATTCATATCTGTATATATATATGTGTGTGTGTCCTTAAGCAACATAGTATTATATTTGTAAGATAAGTTCTATCAGTATAGGTTCTATAGTGCACTTATTTATGCTGCTGTGTAATACTCAATTAAATATAACAGATGTTGAAGAACAATCCAGGATGAAGAATAATGTATGTTGAGTCTGAATTTAATTTTTAGAGCAGCATTATTCTGGCATCAATTTCGGTAGTCTTTCTGAGAGCTCATTCCAAACAACATAGGATTCTGAAAGGCATTTTTTGATTGAATACAGCAGGGAATGCAGCAGCATCTCTTGGTATGGAGCATTATCGTGGCCTGATGGCTTTTGAGTGGGTGTAAAACCTGGTCCAGTTCTCTGCAAGATCTAGGATGAGTCATAGAAGACTCAAGTAGGCCTTTGGGTCGGGCAGCGGTCAAATTTGTTGGCACATGTACAGGACTGGACAGAGATTTCTTTGAAAACACGATTATCTTTTCCCTGTCAATGGCTGTTTGTGTTGCTTTCTGGGTTTTGCTGTTAAAAATAAAACTCCTGTGAACATTTTGGATATGTGTCCTGGTGCACATGGGGAACTTTCTCAAAGAAATATACCCAGAAGTAGAAGGTTGGAGTCACAGTGTGTGCATCATCAGTTTATTAGGGAATGGTAATTTTTTTTCCCCAAGGGCTTTGTATAGTTTATGCTCCCACAGCAGTAAGACCTGTGGCGTTAATTCCCAGTACACTTGCTTCTTTTGGCATCTAATGAATGGACACATCTCTTGCTGGCCAAATTGGGAAATGACAGCAGAGTTGAATCAAAGCAACATTATGGGAGCTGTACAGAATCAGCATTAGAGATCTTCAGGCAAAGAGTTTGGCTTATCTATTTTTAAAGAAATAATGGAAGTGTCTTGCAGAGTGTTGGAACTTGGAGGTTTAGCATATTCATATTCACTTGATTGTAAAATTCTAGCCCCTGAATTGCTTTCCTATTTGGCTTGCATATTTTAAAAATCGTTTGAAAGCCTGTATGTGTTGTATCTGCTTGAAATAGGCACAATTCTTATCATGTAGGATTTTTGTGTGGGTTTGTAATAATGGGTTTAATGGCTGAAAGCATACATAATGTTCATACAAGCGATGAGGTTGATACATCAAAACAGAAGTGGAGGGATGCTCAGAGGCCAAGTTAACAAGAGAAGACATAAACACAAGAAATCTTTAAATGCTTTTAAGTATAGCAGAATTTCAGAGATGTAATTATTTAGGGTGAGACTGGATGCAGAGCAGCTGTGTCTGCCTAGTGTAGCAGGTGCTGGATCTTCAGCCAATCTCTGTAGTCGTTGCAGATTAAGTTCACTGGGAAAGGCAGCTCTTGCTGTTCCTGTCACTTTCTAACCATCTGAAAAATGATGCAACATTTTTCAGCAGGAAGCCTAATAGACCTTCAAGGACTCACAGAAGGGGCTGGAGAACCCCGGAAGACCAAGGGGGCATTGGAACACTAGGAAGAAAAACTTGGAACTTACCTTCTTCACTGCTAAATTCCCAGAAAGAATCCTGCTCAGGTTGGTCGTGGCTCTGAGTGGATATCTCAGGGCCCTGCTCAGTCTGTGAAATTATATGGTGACTCAACCCTGCCTTTGAGACACAGGTGTCCACTCCAGAAAGCTACCAACCTACTCAGCAGCCCTCAGCACAATGGTAATCGGCGACTGAGTGGTCAGCATCTGAGTCAGTTGCAGGAAGGCATCTCTGGGGCACAGCCAACTTCCCTTTAGAAACAAAATTCAGTTCAACCCACGAAATCCATACTGCATTCCTGTTGCACTCATGGCAGTGAACTGGACATTGCAGAGAGAAAGAGAGACAAGGAGCTTGCTTCAAGGAGCTTGCAATCAGACATGTTCTCTTCTTAAAAAGGGAAGAGAGGCAAGAGGGAAAAGAAGTTACACCTGTTGTCACAGCTAAAAGAAGCCTTCACCCTAGCTGGCTTGCAAGTCCGTAATTTGCAAACTTACCATCAGTGATTTTTCAGGAAAAGTTCGGGAGCATACATAAAGGACCTGGGTTTTTACTAGTGAAAGAGACGGAAGGCGTAGAACAGAAATCCTCTGAAAATGGAGCTCTGGGGAGAGGTCAGGCCTCTCCCAGCAAAGAGATAACCATCTTTGGAAATGCGTCTGCTTCTGTGTGTTTGATACCGCGGCAGGGTGAACCAGACCAATGTCAGCCCAGAAAACTTGGAATGGCCTAAGCATATCTGGAAACAGAAACTCCACAGATGGAGAGAGAAGTGGGAGGTTANACAGTAGCCCGCCAGGCTCCTCTGTCCGTGGGATTTCCCAGGCAAGTGTACTGGAGCAGTTGCCCTGTCTCTTATACACATCTAGATGTGTATAAGAGACAGGCCTAAGCATATCTGGAAACAGAAACTCCACAGATGGAGAGAGAAGTGGGAGGTTAACTCAGACCACTTGATTTTAATTAAACAGCCTTCTGGAGGGGAAAACAAGATGGCAGAGGAGTAGGTGGATGTGGAGTGCGTCCCTGTCTACGGACACAGCAGGAGTACATCTTCAGAGGCAGAGGGTCTTCCAGAGCCCCAGCTGAGAGCTGGCAGGAGTCTCTGACCACCCGAAAGGAAATACTTGGATCCATGCAAAACTCGAGTCCAGCCTGAGCCTCTGGGGTGGGAGTGCTGAGACCAGGACGCTAGACTGTCAGAGAGCTCCAGACTTCAGGGAATATTAATCAGCAAGAACTCCCACCAAGGTCTCCAGCTATATCCTGGCACCACCCAACTGCCTGCAGCACCCAGCGCAGGAGGCCTCACCCAAACAACAAGCAAGACAAGAATACAAACCCAGTCATCAGCAGACAGGCTTCTTGTGGACACCCCCCAAAAAACCCAGCTCACACGGCCCTGCCTGTCAGAGGGGAGAAACTCATCTCCCCTCACCAGAACGCAGGCACAAGTCCCTTCTAACATAAAGCCTACACAGGCCACTGGATCAGCCTCACCCAACCAGGGAGCAGAGACCAAAAGCAAGAAGAACTACGCCATAGGGAAAGGAGACCTCAAACACAGTGAGTTAATTAAACAACTTTCCATTTTGTGAACCTGGCAGGCGGAGCTGGTAAAGTTCATATGCATTGACTGTCTTTATAACGCCCAGAGAGAACGTCTCTGAGCCCTAACCTCAGGACCCGTCTCGGCTTCCCTTCCTAAGTGGGGTAGTGTTCATACAACTGGGGCTAAGTGTGAAGTGTTTGAGAAGCACAAAGTCATAGAAGGCGGCTTTAATCACCTTGGCGTGTATCCGAAGAGAGGGTGGATGTAGCTGTGATATTTGCTATTTAGGGATGTTTGACAGAGCACCTTTGAGGGAGGGAACACGAGTTCGTGGTTAGTAGAACAGACGGACGGAAGGGCAGCCCAGCCCTGCTTCCACAGTGGGCTCCAGCACTCTTGGGTCACATTTAGGATGCAGCCATCCAGAAACATCAAGAGGCCAGATGCAGGAAACTTGCCAGGGTCCAGGTGTACACAAAGTTGGGGGTGAACTAGTTTGCAGCTTAGAACTAAAGCTGACTCTGCTTCTCTTTCTGCTGCGGGATTTATAAGACCGCAGTGGAGAAAGGACAAGTGAAAGGAATCTGTAGTTGCCTCTCTCACCTTCATTATGCCCCTGATGTTATTAATGCCAAGCTTTTCCTCCCTCATCTCCTACATACTTAGCTATTTACAATTAATTATCCAGAAAACATAGTAGCAGCCATTACTGATATTCTAATACTGAGCATACAATGCCTAGGTCGGTTGTCCTCAGCTGGGGGAGATGTCCTTGTAGGGGAATGACTGGCAGTATCTGGAGCTGCTCTGGGTTGTTACAACTAGGGAGGAGATGCTAGTGGTGTGTACCAAGCAGGGGCAAATGATGCAGCTAAAATATCCTACAGTGCATGGGACAGGGCACTGGGTCCCAAACGTCAATAGTGCTAAGGTTAAGAATCCTTGGTCTGTTAAGATTAGTTTTAAGAAAGGTTAAGTGGGGTTGGATGAAGTTGTGTTGGCAGACCTAATTTCATAAGGCTGATTTTTGGCTTTTCTTCATTGACCATTATGTATTATCAGGCAGTTTTCCTTTTTTAAAATTTTTATTTACTTATTTAATTATTTATTTTACTTTATAATGTTGTATTGGTTTTGCCATACATCAACATGAATCCGCCACGGGTGTACACGTGTTCCTAGTCCTAAACCCCCCTCCCACCTCCCTCCCTTACCATCTCTCTGGGTCGTCTCAGTGCACCAGCCCCAAGCATCCAGTATCCTGCATTGAACCTAGACTGGCGATCCGTTTCTTAGATGATATTATACAAGTTTCAGTGCCATTCTTCCAAATCATCCCACCCTCCCCCTCTCTCACAGAGTCCAAAAGACTGTTCTATACATCTGTGTCTCTTGCTGTCTCGCATACAGGGTTATCGTTACCATCTTTCTAAATTCCATATATATGTGTTAGTATACTGTATTGGTGTTTTTCTTCCTGGCTTACTTCACTCTGTATAATCGGCTCCAGTTTCATCCACCTCGTTAGATCTGATTCAAATGTATTCTTTTTAATGGCTGAGTAATACTCCATTGTGTATATGTACCACAGCTTTCTTATCCATTCATCTGCTGATGGACATCTAGGTTGCTTCCATGTCCTGGCTATTATAAACAGTGCTGCGATGAACATTGGGGTACACGTGTCTCTCTCAATTCTGGTTTCCTCGGTGTGTATGCCCAGCTGTGGGATTGCTGGGTCATAAGGCAGCTCTATTTCCAGTTTTTTAAGGAATCTCCACACTGTTCTCCATAGTGGCTGTAGTAGTTTGCATTCCCACCAACAGTGTAAGAGGGTTCCCTTTCCTCCACACCCTCTCCAGCATTTATTTTTGGCTGTGTCGGATCTTCATTGCTGCACACGGGCTTTCTCTAATTGTTGCAAGTGGGGGCTGTTCTCCAGCTGCAGTCCTCGGGCTTCTCGTTGCTGTGGCTTCTCTCGTGGAACATGGGCTCTGGGATGCTGGGGCTCAGTAATCGCAGCACGTGGGTTCAGTAGTTGCAGCTCCTGAGTTCTAGATCACAGGCTAAGTAGTTATGATGCAAGGGTTTGTCTCAAGGCATGTTGGATCTTCTGGATCAGGGATCAAACCCATGTCTCCTGCTTGGCAGGCAGATTCTTTACCACTGAGCCACCGGGGAAGTAGCAGGCCATTTTTATGATGCCTTTGACATGAAGCTTCTTTCTATAACTCGGATCATCACTCTTGTTTTTGAGAAACGCCAGCCGTGTCCGACTCTTTGTGACCCGATGGACTGAAGCACTCCAAGTCTCTCTGTCCCTCACCATTTCCCCAAATTTGCCCAAATTCACATCCACAATGCAGGGGACTTGAGGAATGTTGTAGGTCACAACAATTTGAATTTCATCTTTGCTCAGTTCATTGCTGACTTTGAGGTAGAAGGGAGATTTCCTACTAAGCCTTCTAATCTATATTTTCTTATTTTGAGTAAGTGGGAAGAGTCTCCTTGTCTGCTGGTCTTTTTTTTTTTCCTCCTGAGGAAATCATTTACTCATCGAGAATCAACATATTTTGGATGGTCATTGCTTGAATATTCATTCTCCTTTAATTTATTTAAATTCAATAACTTCTATTTATAGCTCCATTATTAATATCGTTTGTTCAGGAGAGTGAATCAAGCAAAAGAGTGTACTTGAAGCCTGCATAAATGTCCTACACCTGGCTGTGTTTACACTTTCTTCATGATCTTTCAGAGTCATGGTTGCTTCTAGATGGTATGATGGTTCGTTTTGCTGGGCTGAGCTCCATAACTTGGTATATGGCAGAGATTTGGCAATCTAGTGCAGATGCCCAATAATTAGTTGTCCTTGAACAGAAAGCATTGTTAGTGAGAAGATTCTTAAATCTCTTTCCATTCTTGAACATATGAATATTTGGGGATAATAGGTAAAATAATCAACTAAGTAACTAAAAGTATTTAAGTCTTCTGCATTGTGGACATGAACTTGGGCAAACTTCAGGAAATGGTGAGGGACAGAGAGGTCTAGAGGGCTTCTGTCCATGGGGTCACAAACAGTTGGAGGCAACTGGGCCACTGAACAACAATGACATTTCTTAAATTTGGTACTATCTGCACATTTAAACTACCGTTATTACACAGTAACTGAGCAAGATTCTTTCCACTTCTAATTTTTTTTGTAAAACAATTTTGCTAAATTTGTCACATGTATCTTCACACAGGTGGGTCTTCATCATCACCAGAGCAACTTGTTAAGCTCACTTGGATCTCATTTTCTCTGTCATATTCCATATATTTTTGAGAAGCACTACTTTTGAATTGGGCTTCTCAGGTGGCTCAGTGGCAGAGAATCCACCTGCAATGCAGGAGACGTGGGTTTGATCCCTGGGTTGGGAAGATCTCCTGGAGAAGGAAATAGCAACTCTCTCCAGTTTTCTTTCCTGGGAAATCCCATGGAGAGAGGAGTCTGGTGGCCTATAGTCCACTGGGTACAAAGAGTTGGATAGGACTTAGTGACTAAACAACAACTTTTGAATTATATATGATGTTGCCATTAGAAATTTTATCCTACACTGTAGGTGCTTGTTCATATAACATTGAGTTATTCTTTTCATTCATCTTTTAAATGTATATTTACAATGTTCACTTGTAACTGGTCATATATCTATAAGAATAATGATTATGTATGTACAGAATATTTTACAGGTTCTGAAGATGGCTTCTGTAAGCATCCCAAACTAGCAGTGATAGAAGTCATTACAGTGAAACTTTTCTGCCATAAATTATATTTTTTGTTCATAATAAAGTAATTGTAATAGCATCCTCTAAGATGACTGATTCTTTAAGGTGACCCCTTCTTTTTAAGGTATAATTTATTGAAGGGGGAAAAAAAATCTCTGACCTAAATATCTGACCATACAAAACATGTAACTGTGAATTTTTCTGATTTGGATCATTCAGTGTTGTTATGAGACATACACTTGGCCTTGCTTACCTGATAGCTCAGTTGGTAAAGAATCCATCTGCAATGCAGATGACCCTGGTTCAATTCCTGGGTTGGGAAGATCGGCTAGCGAAGGGATAGGCTACTCACTCCAGTACTCTTGAGCTTCCCTTGTGGCTCAGCTGGTAAACAGTCTGCCTGCAATGCAGGAGACCTGGGTCCGATCCCTGGGTTGGGAAGATCCCCTGGAGAAGGGAAAGGCTATCCACTCCAGTATTCTAGCCTAGAGAATTCCATGGACTGTATAGTCTATGGGATCACAAAGAGTCAGACACGACTGAGCAACTTTCGCTTATACTTGATAATACAAAGAAGAATCTAATATGATATCTGGAAACTGGTTTAAGAAAAAATGCAGTCTAAATTCACTTAAATTTTACTTAAATAATTCATTTAAAAGCTACTCCCTATAGGTTTTTCCTAGCCCCTGTTCCAAACCCTGCTGCTGCTAAGTCACTTCAGTCGTGTCCGACTCTGTGTGACCCCATAGACGGCAGCCCACCAGGCTCCCCCATCCCTGGGATTCTCCAGGCAAGAACACTGGAGTGGGTTGCCATTTCCTTCTCCAATGCATGAAAGAGAAAAGTGAAAGTGAAGTCGCTCAGTCTGTCCGACTGTTAGCGACCCCATGGACTGCAGCCCACCAGGCTACTCCGTCCATTGGATTTTCCAGGCAAGAGTACTGGGGTGGGGTGCCATTGCCTTCCCCGGTTCCAAACCCTAAGTTGTAGAAAAGTCTCTTATTGTTTAAGGGAAGACTCTCTAAATAATGCCCACATAGGGGAAACTGCAGAGCCCAGGTGCTCCATTTATATGACTTCATCCTGAAACTACCACATGTTTACCCCCAGAGAGGCAACAATATGTTTCTGAAATAATATGAAAATAAAAAAAACTTTAAGGAAAGAAAATGAATAAAACATCAAACCGAAGTGCATGGTTTCCAGGTGTACATCCAAGACAGCTTTTTGACAGATGTAAATATTTCCTGAGTAATTACCCTTATCTTCTGATGTGTAGCCTTAATGTCATTTAAACAACATAAATGCAAGTTAGGTAGTTAAAAACAGAATTCCACCTGGATTTCAACCTCAGTTCCAACATTTACTACCTGGGGACCAGTTACCACTTCTTTTCAACTTTCTATAAGGATGCTTTTCAAGGTGACTACCGAAAACAGAGAAGATAATAAATTTGGAAATGCCTGGCACATTAAAAAAAAAAAAAAAAAAAACACACAGTTGAAAAGTGAAAAAACAAAAGTGTTAGTCACTCAGTAATGTCTGACTCTCTGTGACCTCATGGACTGTGGCCTGCCAGGCTTGTCTGTCCATGGGATTTTCCAGGCAAGAACACTGAAGTGGGTTGCCATTCCCTTCTCCAGGCGATCTTCCCGACCCAGAGATTGAACCTGAATCTCCTGCATTGCAGGCAGATTCTTTACTGTCTGGACCACTGGGAAAGCCCCCCCTCAAAACAAAAATTGAAACTGATTAATAAAAGTATAAAATGTTGCTGATAATTTAATGATTATTATTTCTTTCATCAACAGTGATTTATTTCTACCATTTTGGTTGTAAGAGTGTAAGTATTTTTAAGGAACTGTAACAATATTTTCAAAATATGAAATAATGGAAGCTAGGAATGGATAAGACATTTTAAGCTTTTCTTTTTTTCCCCCGAAGTGAGGTTTTTCCCTGGTCCAATTTTCAATAGAAATAGGGTATAGAATTTTCCTGCCAAGTATCCCTGGAAAGTTTTTACACAAAGGAATCACCTTTATTTGGTCCTATGGCCATGTCTGAATCAGGTCAGAGTATAAACTTTGACCAAGAAACTGAGACCTGTGGACAAGACAGCAAACTAGTACAGGAAACTGGCTTGTGTAAGCTCAGCCTGGAAAGCTACACAGCAACACGGAGGGTGATAGCAACCGCAGTGAGCTCTAGTGATCACCGAGGGTGTTAGGGTCATTCTCCGGGAGGTGAGCAGCTGTCCTGACCTGAAGAGAGCCAGATGCTGCAAACTAGGGGCTGCTGTGAGAAGGAGCTTTCTAACTGTCCTCATCTCTCCAGCCAGCATCGCCCTGGCTGAATCACTGTTTTCTCCGTGGTGCTGTAGTGAGGGGACACTGCAGCCCCGTGCCAGCTCCAGTGGATGAGCCAGATAACAATGAAAGGGTGGGGCGGGAACCCTGATTGTTACCATCTCAAGTTGGGGGGGCTGGTACCCTTTCCTTGTTTACTGGACAAGATAATTACAACAGAGGGAATCGGACTCTAGGACTAGCAGTGTCTGGGCAAAAGACATGGGAGTTCAGTGAAAGGCAGGATTGCGGCTTGGAGTAGATGTGCTGTTGCCTTAGTCACTGAGTGGCGTCCAGCTCTTGTGACCGCATGGACAGTAGCCCGCCAGGCTCCTCTGTCCGTGGGATTTCCCAGGCAAGTGTACTGGAGCAGTTGCCATTTCCTTCTCCAGGGGATCTTCCTGACCCAGGGACTGAACAAGAGTCTTCTGCTTTGGCAGGTGGATTCTCTACCGCTGAGCCACCAGGGAGTAGATACAGAGGCTTCCAAATGTGCAAAATAGAGGCTCTTCTCTCTTAGTCACTTCCATAACCTCCCAAAGGCACCAGGAGAGGAATATGTGCTAGGTCTAAGTTTTACTCTCTGCTCCGATTAAGTGCTCCCAGGTAAGGTAATCAGTAGTCCTAGCAGAATTTAATGGCACCCCACTCCAGTACTCTTACCTGGAAAATCCTGTGGACAGAGAAGCCTGGTAGGCTGAAGTCCATGGGGTCGCTAAGAGTTGGACACGACTGAGTGACTTCACTTTCACTTTTCACTTTCATGCATTGGAGAAGGAAATGGCAACCCACTCCAGTGTTCTTGCCTGGAGAATCCCAGGGACGGCGGAGCCTGGTGGGCTGCCATCTATGGGGTCACACAGAGTCGGACACGACTGAAGTGACTTAGCAGCAGCAGCAGCAGAATTTAAGTTCATAGGAAGAGGAAAGAAAAAAGTTTTTTTTTTTCTTTTTAAATGTAATTGAGGAGGTGTACTAATTCTTTTTTTGAGGTGTATTACCTCTGAAAAGAAAAATAGATACTGAAGACCCTTATCAGAGCAAGCTGAATTAATGGCCCAGATAAAATAAGAATTTAAAATCAATGGCTGTCTTCAGCGAGAAGGGCAAAATATTACAAATATGGATCAGGGAAATCAGTGAAGAAGAATCAAATAAAGATAGGAATAAAATACATAACAGAAGAATTGATGTAGCCAAAGAATGAATCAGTGAGATCAAGGACCTAGCTACAGGATTTTCCTAGAAGTTGCAATAAAGAAATAGAGAGATGGAAAATATGCAAGAATAACTAAAATATAGAAAGAAGATAAAAAGGTCAACTTTGATCTATTAGATAAACTGAATGGAGCCCAGCATTTTTGTTGTTGAAATAATGGCGAAAAATTAAAGATAGAAGAATCAGATCAAAAGAGCCAACATCGATAAGGAAAATCCCAAATCTTGACACGAGGTGTTTCATTTAAAACATCAAAATTCTAAAAGTGTCTAGAAAAAAAAATCTTTCTATAAATTAATTAACATCAAAAATCTCAATGGCAACTGTAGAATGTTAAAGTAATATTTTTAAAATACGGAAGGAAAATAATCTCATTTAAACTTGCATATACAAGTAAATTATTATTTAAACATCAGATTGATTAAAAATATTCTGAGATACACTTACAAGTCATATAAAGCATTAACTCTATAGAAAACATTCTACAGAAGGTCCTATGCAGAGAAAACACATGGTTTCAGAAGAAATAAACAATGGCAATAAGTATGTATAATTATGTATATGTATCTATAATTATTTGTATCTATATCTACCTATATATCTATCCAGTAGATCTTATTTTTGATGGAAATGTTCTATTTTTGCTGTCCAATCAGTCTTTAGCCATATATGGCTATTATTATGTAAAGTGTGGCTAATGTGGCAAAAAAAAAAAAAAAAAAAAAACCCTAAGCTTTAAATTGTATTTAATTTTAAGGAATTTATATTTGAATTATCATCTGTGGTTTGTGGGTTATTACATTGTAGGGTAGAGCTTTATAATAATCTAAGTAAAAATTGTAGATCATACTAATATACGGTGAGAAGTAAGGAACAAGGAGAGATCAGGAGATTTTGATGGAAAACCAAGGTCCTTTTGTTTAAGAGGAAAAAATAGGTATTAATGGATTCTAAGAAAATAAAGTATAAAGTTTAATATATTAGCAACCAAAAAATAGAGGTTGAATTTTAATTTTCAGACCAGATGGAAAAAATTGATCTAGTCAATGAAAGGCAGAAGGTGAGGAAAAAATTAAATAAGAATAAAGGACAATTACATGAAAAAATGAAATAGAAGTAAATCATGACAGTAATTAAAGTAAATGTAAAGAAATTAAACATGTACATCAAATCAGTGAGACACTCAGTGGAAATAAGATGCCACAATACATTGTCTATAGGATAAATTTAAGATGAAAAGAAACAGAAAAATAAATAATTAAAAATATGGAAAACTGATCAATTTCAGTAACAGATAAAATGCAATTTAAGCTGTTAAATAATATAAAAGATAGAAATGTTATTTATATTAGGAAAATAAAGATTAAAATGTAAATTATGGAAAAATACTTGTATTATGAATGAATACTTTCATGAATACTTGTAGTATGAAAAATGATGTTATGAGTGTAAAGTAGGTAGATCAACAACTGTAATTAGTGTTGTTAACAGATGTCTGAGAAGAAAAACTGATCAAAAAGATAAAAATGAAAAAAGGAAGAATTTAGAATATTTGAGGGAAAAAACCTTAGGATTAGTAAACTAAATTGGTAGATGTAAACAGAATTTTATACTCTGAAACGGGATACACATTCTTTTTGCATGTACATGAATATTTATAAATGAAGACTCAAATTTTATAAAGGCAAAATCATAAAATTAGAGATCAATAACAAAAAGATAGTTTTAAAAGACCTGCAGATAACCTCATATAATATATAGATCAAAATATTATGAGTTTATCATGAAGAACGGAATAGCTAAAAATTTGAAAACTAAGATTAAATTAATGAACTTCTGGAGCTATATATAATACAAAATTGTTACAGAATTAGATAAAAAACTTGGATATGATATTTATCAGGGAAGAAATTAAAACATAATCAAATACCAATTTGCCCCAAATAGCTCCAATACCAACTTGTTTTTAAATATGCATTTTACTTAACTCAAGGAACAGGTAATTTCTATCTTACATAACAAAAAGCTTCCAAACTCAATTACCTCTAATAACATTTAACACATACATAATCATTGAATATATTTTTTTCCCAAAGAAAATGATATTTCAATACCAGATGTTCTATTAAAGTACATAACCTCCAGCAATAGTCACAACCATTGAAAAAGCTGTAGTTATATAACCTTTAAAAATGGAGACAAGAAAAGTGATTTTCCCAATTGCTACAAATGTTTGACATAATACTGAAAGTCTTAGTTAATGCAAGAGAATAAGAAAATTAAACTGGGTGCATAAGAATCAAAGGGGAGCAACAAGACCCACTTATTTACAGATAATGGGACCTTTAAAAAAAATGGAGAAACTTAGAATTTATAAAAGTGAGCAAAGTTATTTAATATAGGTGGTGCTAGTGGGGTCGCACAAAGTCGGACATGACTGAAGCCACTTGGCAGCAGCAGCAGCAGTGATAAAGAAACTGTCTGTCAATGCAGGAGACTAAGATCTGTGGCTTTGATTCCTGTATCCAGAAGATCCCCTGGAGAAAGAAATGGCAACCCACTCCAGTATTCTTGTCTGGACAATCCCATGGACAGAGGAGCCTAGTGGGCTATAATCCCTAGAGTGACAAAGAGTCAGCCACCACAAGCAACTAAGTACCACAGCAGCACAGACATCTCAAATCAATAGCACTTTTTAATACAAACTTGCAAATATACAATATAAGACATTGTTGATAGTAATAACATTTCTAAATGAATTCACAAATTAACATAATAAACAATCCGATCTATTATGTATTTTAGGAATTGGAAGAGGGTCTAAGGTGAATCTGGTTAGTAGCTTTCCAAAGAATTACTTAATTGAAATTTAACTACGCTTAGAATTGAAGAAAATATTTTTCTTAAACTAGTTTCCAGCTGTAATACCAAATTCTTCTCAGTGTTTCTGAGATATAATCAAGTAATACATGAGTTACTCGGATTAGAGAACAAGTCTCATAATAACATCCAATCAGTTGCCTAGTTACGGAGACGATGTGGGTAATGTCGGTAACCTCTAAACTGCCTCTTCAGTGAATCCTGCCTCCTGGTTTCATGTGTGTGTGCTTAGGCACTCGGTCATCTCCAGCTCTCCTGTTTCATGCCTTTGTGTAATTCTCTTACCTTGAATGTGGGTTGGATCTGGTGCCCATCTTCCAGTACACAGAATGTGGAAAAGGATATGAGAGATCACATCTGAGATGAGGTGGTGAAGAAGCTGTGGTTTCTGTCTTGCTCTCCTTTCTTTCTGCCTTCCTCTTAGAGAAGCTAGATACCTGCTGTCAGTGACACTTTAGGAAAGGCCACGTGGCAAGGAACCAAAGGAGGTCTCTGCTGTAACCAGAGAGAAACTGATTTGGTCAAAAACGCCGTGAATGAACTTAAAGCCAACTTCCTCCAGTTGATCCATTAGAGCAGGGGTCCCCAACCTCCAGTCCATGGATTGGTATCTCTGGTCAGATCAGCAGCAGCATCAGATTAGAAATAAAGTGCACAATGAATGGAATGCACTTGAATCATCCTGAAACCACCCTTCCCACCTCTGGTCCATGGAAAAATTGTCTTCCACAAAATCGGTCCCTGTGCCAAAAAGGTTGGTGACCACCTTTGCTTTAGATGAGACTGCATCCTCTGCTGACAAACATTGACTGTGGCCTTTTGAGAGGCGTTGCAGAAAAAAGATACCCTGTGAAGGCACACCCAGACTCCTGACTCACAGAAACAGTGAGACAATTGTGTTTGCTGTTGTGAGCTGCCACCTTTTGCTGTAATGTGATATTCAGCACTAGATAAGTAATGCAGACAGTTGCCCAACTAAAATAGACTATTAACTCAAGAGAAATGTGAATGATGTGTACTTTAAAATGAGGACGAGGCTCTACTTAATATGCTTGTGGACTAAGTAATAACACAAACCAAAAATTTCATCATATTTCCATGAAGGCCTTAGAATCACTGAATCTGCTCAATCAAAACTAGGTCACGAAACATGGCTGATACTGTAAATTTGTGCTGATTCATTTAGTCCTCATTTGAGCTGCTTCATCATTTGAACCTCTTTGTACCATGGAGCTGGAAAGCAACTATTAAATTTCCAGGTTTTCTAAATCATGAGCATAGCTCTGTGCAATAATAGGAAGTCAGAAGTTCCTCAGGAGAGAGTTTCATTTTTCAGATGAAAAAACTAATTTTTTCCTAGGAGAAGGATTTGCCTTATCCCCCGTGTGTTCTTTCTGCTTTGAACATAAAAGTGACATTTAGATGTCCAAGATATCTCCCAACAATGACCACCAGGAGGAAAAACTGCATGCTAGAAATGGAGGAGCAGAGAGCTGAAAGGTTTCTGAGTTGCTGATGGCATTGTTGAGAAGGGCTAGTCTAGACTCCTTGTTAATGTATCAGATACATTGTTTCTTAGTCAAACCTTGTGATAGGATTTTCTGCTATTCACAGCTGAGTGTATTCCTAACTGAAATAGGACAATAATTTTAGTATTTTGTATCAAGATTTCCTAGGTTATGTAAAGTGAAGTGAAAGTGTTAGTTGCTCAGTTGTCCAATTCTTTGCAACCCCATGCACTGTAGCCCTCCAGGCTCCTCTGTCCATGGGATTCTCCAGGCAAGAATACTGGAGTGGGTTGCCATTCCCTTCTCCGGGCAATTTTCCTGATCCTGGGATTGAACCCACATCTCCCGCATTACAGCCAGATTCTTTACCATCTGAGTCACCAGGGAAGCCCCAGGCTCAGTTCAGTTCAGTCGCTCAGTCGTGTCCAACTCTTTGCGACCCCATGAATTGCAGCACGCCAGGCCTCCCTGTCCATCACCAACTCCCGGAGTGCACTCAGACTCACGTCCATCGAGACAGTGATGCCATCCAGCCATCTCATCCTTGGTCGTCCCCTTCTTCTCCTGCCCCCAATCCCTCCCAGCATCAGGGTCTTTTCCAATGAGTCAACTCTTCACATGAGGTGGCCAAAGTACTGGAGTTTCAGCTTTAGCATCATTCCTTCCAAAGAAATCCCAGGGCTGATCTCCTTCAGAATGGACTGGTTGGATCTCCTATGTAAACCTAATTTAAAATTGGATTCTTTGGTGGAAGAATAAATTCTTTCAGGTTATATTACTAAATAATGGATGAAATGAAAATTAATCAGAGTACTAAAGACCTAAGTCTTCTTTTGATATCAGCTTATTTATGGAAGAGCCAGTGAATTTGGACTGAACTGTTCCCAATTCCAGCAAAGTTTCTAATTCAACCCAGGTATATAATAGTTTGAAAGAAAGTGAAAATGTTAGTCACTCAGTCGTGTCTGACGCTTTGTGACCACATGAACTGTAGCCCACCAGGCTCCTCTGTCCATGGGATTCTCCAGGCAAGGATCCTGCAGTGGGTAGCCTTTCCCTTCTCCAGGGGATCTTCATGACCCAGGGGTCAAACCCAGGTCTCCTGCATTGCAGATGGATTCTTTACCATCTGAGCCACCAGGGAAGACCAATAGCTCAAAAAAATACCTCTTTCATTACCTTTTTTTTTTTTTTTTTTTAACTTCAGGGTTATTAAGTGGAATTCCTATGATGACCTGAAGTCTGGTGTTAGAATGAGAGCCATCTATCCAGTATAATGAGTCCAATTCTATTTTACCGGTTACTTTTGGTTCCTGAGAAATATGTGTAAGTTATACATTTAGGGCAGCATCCAGCACCATCCAGGAAATAGTACACTAATGTAATGGTCTGAGAGTCCAATAAATCTCCTTGCTTTATTCAGGGCACTTTGTGGCTAGAAATAGAAACCAACTCTGGCTGGCTTAAAGCAGAAATAATTTTATTGAAAGGATGTTGGTTAATTCACAGAACTGTCAGAATAGCTGAAGAATCAGACTTGGGAAATAGGCAGGCACTAAGGGAGGTGACTCAGTGGACATGAATTTGAGCAAACTCCAGGAGATAGTTAAGGACAGGGAAGCCTGGCATGCTACAAAGAGTCAGACACAACTTAGCAACTGAACAACAAGAAGGGAGGTGACTGATGACAACCATGGCCTAAACTTCCATCTAGGATAGCCTGGTGGGGAGATTTCTCTTGTTGTGAAGGGATAATAGAGGTCAGTGCTGGTTCTGGACCAGTCATCATCTCTAGTCACCATATTTGGCTCTAATATCTTGGAAAGAGAAAATGTTCCTTTCTTTTGGAACAGAATTCTCCTGTCTGTCTGAATTTAGCAATAAGATTAAATAAAAATTTAAAGAAATGAAATGTGGACAAAACTTAGTACTTACTGTGTTCCAAAATGATTTCTAGCTTAATTTCTTACCCCCCCCACAAGAATATTTTATTAAATAAGATATAAGAATGGGGGAAACAAAATGCTTAAGAAAAATATGAAAAATGATTGATTGTCAGATACTTAAACAAAATAGCCAAAGAATGACAAAGATTGTATTATATTGTATGCATATAGGAAGAATCTAGGGAACTTTCCCGGTAGTTGGGTGGTTGAAACTTTGTGTTCCAATGCAAGGGATGCAGGTTTGATCCCTGGTAGGGGAGATAAGATCCCACATGCCTTGTGGCCAAAAATCCAAAGTATAAAACAGAAGTGATATTGTTACAAATTCAATAAAGACTTTAAAAATAGTATACATCAAAAAAAAAAATCTAAAATGAGACTCTGGTACACATGTTGGAATGATTTGGCTCCAAATGTATTGCTGAGGTAGGGAAAGTAAATAAGTATCTTAACTTTCTTCTCCACTCTGCTTCAGGCAACTTCATTAGATGATTTTAAAATTCCTGTGTTGACTGGATACCCAGACAGGACTTTTTTTTTTTTTTCTTTTAGTACAATTAGGTTAAATAATTTAGAAACTGGTGCTCAACTTATAACCAATGCCTTTGAACAGTTACTTATACAGTTTAGTGTCTTTGGCAAATTACTTGTTCTTTTAGTTTCATTTCCTCAAGACATCGTTCCTTTCTTTTTGTTAATTTCAATTTATTTCATTTAGTTTACATCACCCGTTTAACTGAGTTCACATGATGTTCTGAGTAATAACTTACTGTTGTAATTGTCATCCGGGAATAATCCTGTTTGTGATGAAGAGTTAGGAAAGTTCGTATCAGAGAAGATATAATACTTGACCGAGTCTGCATTATTCATGAGTAAAGCAAATTCACAAATGTGAAGAGCTGGAAAGAGAGAAAACCGAGAATTTGGTCTAATGGTTTTTCTTTAGAACCGAGGAAGACAGATGGTCTGGAAGATTTTTGGTGTCAGATCTGAACTCTAATCAGTCAAGGAGAGATATTTGCAGGACTGGGTGGTCAAAATGGCATCCTAGGAATTCCCAGTCTTGCATTTTTGAATAGGAGAGCCTAAGAGACAGTTCAAAGCAATTCTCACCCTCAAGCGTTTTTATGCAAAATAATGAAATTTAGAGGAAAGTTGGAAACAGCCAGTTTCAAAGAATTATATACAATGAATTAACTGTGATGTGATCATTATTTGTGTTAATATTATTCAGTGTTTTGGAGAATTTGATTAGTTTGATTAAAACCAGCATTCCTTCTTTTCCCGAATGATTAGGTACTATTGATGTACATTCCCTCAATACTCCATTGTGCTAATCACATTTACAATTTCGCTATTGTCTGCCTTCCCCATTAGTTTTTGAGCTTCAGTGGGCAGGAATTGGGTCTAATTTTTTCCTCTGTGTTCCTGTCGCCTAGCAAATATATGCCTGACACACAGCAAATCTTTCATTATTTCTCAACTGATTGGCAAATGGAAGAAAATTGATTATATTTAGAAAATTTAATCCTGAAGATAGCAACTGAGAGTAAAAAGGCAAAAGTTCTTTTTAGTTCAGCCTCATTTCTTGACTCCTTAAATCTCTTGCTAGTTTTGACTTGGTTCCAAGATTCTGTGTCTGGCTTGTGATTGTTCGTTGCAAATCCTTGGAGAGGACTAATCCTGTGTTCAGCAGACTTTCCATAAATATTTATTGTTTGGATGTTGTTCATTGTTGACTGATCTGGGGGTCTTGGCTGCAAAATTTTAAGTAGAGCTTCGTATAACTCTAATTGACCGTGGAGTCTAGAGTTATCTTCAGCAGATGTTAAGCCTAGAACTGGTTCTAACATATATGTGCATATATTTTAACACATTAGATATAGGTGGTTCTAATATGTCTCTATTATATAATACATATACATCTAGTGTATAATATGTATAATAGAGCAGACCCCTTTCCTACGGCTGCTGAGGGGTCAGTCAGTCGCTCAGCTGTGTCCGACTCTTTGAGACCCCGTGGACTGTAGCCTCCCAGGCTCCGAGTCCATGGGATTCTCCAGGCAAGAATACCGGAGTAGGTTGCCATTGGCTGCTCTAGGATAATCCAATCTTTAACAGCAGGAATATGAAGGTATTCAATAATATATTTCTTGGGCAATAGGGACTGTAACTTTTATATAATTCTTATAAAGTCCGACTGAGTGATAGTTATCACTGATAACAGTGAAATATTTTGAAGTATAACAACATTTATAATCCTTTGATAGTTTCCATTATCCTTGTGCTAAAACTTAGTCTTCCTAATTTGGTTTACCATGACTCTGACTGTGCCTCATCGGGGAAGGCAATGGCACCCCACCCCAGTACTCTTGCCTGGAAAATCCAATGGATGGAGTAGCCTGGTGGGCTGCCGTCCATGGGGTCGCTGACAGTCGGACAGACTGAGCGACTTCACTTTCACTTTTCTCTTTCATGCATTGGAGAAGGAAATGGCGACCCACTCCAGTGTTCTTGCCTGGAGAATCTCAGGGACGGGGGAGCCTGGTGGGCTGCCGTCTATGGGGTCACACAGAGTCGGACACGACTGAAGTGACTTAGCAGCAGCAGCAGCAGCAGACTGTGCTTCATATTCCTCCTTGCACACTACACTTCCACTAGTCTAAGTTTCTGATTATGCCATTATTGGGGAACTGTCTGTAGAGTCCTTTTTAGAAAGACTCTAGAGGTTATCGTGTTTGTGCTTATGTGCTCAGTCATGTCTGACTCTTGTGACCCATGAACTGTGGCCTGCCAGGCTCCTCTGTGCATGGGATTCTCCCGGCAATGATACTGAAGGGGGTTGCCGTTTCCTCCTCCAGGGGAATCTTCCCGATCAACCATCTACAACCTTGTGGTAGTCCTTGTTGAATACGTTTCAACGTGAGCCCTTTAGAGAACAGTTGAAGAAATGTCCTGTTAGAATAAAGATTCAATGCCACGAAGAGAAGAGATGAAGACCCAAACTATCTAAAGATTCCTGTGAAGCAGTTTATATCTAATTAGAATAAGTCTCAAGTATAAAGAAAAAAAAAGAAACTGTGCTTAATATGTTTCTATGTATCTATCTATATATAATATGAGATGTTGCTCAATATGCTAAATATATTTGAAGTGTTTTAAGTAGTTTCATTATCAAATTATACCATAGGGTAGGAGAAAAGACACCTAGACTTCATTTTCATTTACAAATTGAAAGGAAAAATTAGAAAATAAATAATTCTAAAGTTTCAGATTGTTTTGAAATGGATAACTACTTTAAGAAAATCTTTTTTTAAAGTTGATTAAAGAGTGATGATATTCTCTCTACTTTTCCTGACATATGTAAAAAGGCTGCTGCTGCTAGAGGGTAAAAAAAAATCTTGAAGAGACATGGAGAGCTTTTTCTGGTCTGTCAGTTTGAGAAACAGAAAGAATTCTGGGAATAAAAAAGTTGATTATATTTAATATCATTTATAAAGGAAATTTTTCTCTTAAGTTCTTTGGTAAGTTGCTATTTAGGTCACAAAAGTTGTTTAATATCAGAAAGCATAACCCTTAGCTTTCAAGACTTCTGCTTAAACTTAGATATGTAAAATATTCTTCCTTGCAGATATTATAATATTTTCTCTATATAATTAGGGCACAATTTGGAATATTATTTTTATAATTTAGTATTCACCAATTTAATTTTCCATAGAATTTATTACAGAATCATGAGTGTTTCTCATCATTTAATTTCACATTCTCCTGTATGCTTTACCTGTGAAACTGCTTTAAATTGTAATCCACATCACAAATGTTACCAATCCTGTTATAGCAGTTTGCTCAAGATTCTGCACACATTTTTTCCAGCATGCAATGAAGCACAGATAACTGAAATAATATACAGTGGGTGGATTTGGCATGAAAATCAACCCAAAGACGTGTTTGGGTATAGCCAGGCTTCAGACTGGGTCAAATAGACATTCACAATATTTCAACAGAGTAAAGAGAAATTCCATATAGACAGTTTTCCCCCCTCCACATATAGTAAATGTTTAATGTGAATCTCTGGAATGATGGTATTGGCAGTATATAGTATCAAACAGTCTAGTGGGGATTAATTGTTCCTAAATATGATATGAAGAAATTTCCTTAGAGCTTCTTCTATTTTCTAAAGATAGCTGTAATACACGCTGTGCTTGATTACAAGGATTCAAAATGACTTTCCCATATTCAGCTTCTTAGGCACTCAAAATTTAATCATAATGGACTCCAATAACTAGAAAGTGGTTGTGTATGAACTGGATACAATAAATGTTTCCACCTATTCTAATCAGAAAGTGACCACTCAAGTAATTTGATTGACTTTTTTACTTAATCAGATATTTGAGATATTAAGTAGCCTTGTATAAAAACTCCTAATGGCCGCGTCTCCACCACCTCTCTGTATTCCCTCTAGATTCCCTGTTTCTTGTCCTCTCTCTTCCCAGCCAGTGCCTTGATTTGCACCATTTGAAACCAGTTCTCCATAAACACATCTGAGATTGAGAGGAAAACACAAAAAAGCAAGAGCTCCTTGAGATTTTGAGAGAGTTTTTTTGAGGGTTTGACTGAGATAAAACTGTTACTAAACTTGCATTTTCCTTGTGGTTGAGTTTCTTGTTGGAGTGTCCCTTACCTAGAAAGTCAATATATAGACCACACTGAGGATCCTAGAAGAATGTCACTGAAGGTTTGTTTATCTGTCTCAGTGGTTCTAAAACTGTGATCCTTTGAGGGTTGTTTGAGGGTAGCTTTCAGGGGATCTGAGTCAAAACAGTTTTCATGGTAATATTAAAACACTACGTGCCTTTTCCACTATTTATATTAATACTAATTATGCAAAGACAATAGTAAAACTGCTGTCATCTTAGCAGTGATCAAGGTCATGGCACCAATATGTGGTGGTATTTATTGTATTCTTCATTGCCACACACCCACATTAAACATACACACATGTTTCACTTAATATTCTTGATGAAGCAGTAAAAACTAATTCTATCAATCTCAATCTCTGAGCAAGTACCTTTTCAATATGTGACGTCAAGTGTGCCTTAGGAAGCATCGCTATGAACAAAGCTAGTGGAGGTGATGGAATCCCAGTTGAGCTATTTCAAATCCTAAAAGGTGATGCTGTGAACATGATGCACTCAGTATGGCAGCAAATTTGGAAGACTCAGCATTGGCCATAGGACTGGAAAAGGTCAGTTTTCATCCCAAACCCAAAGAAAGGCAATGCCAAAGAATGCTCAAACTACCGCACAATTGCACTCATCTCACACACTAGCAAGGTAATGCTCAAAATTCTCCCAGCTAGGCTTCAGTAGTACATNAAGAATTTGGTCTAATGGTTTTTCTTTAGAACCGAGGAAGACAGATGGTCTGGAAGATTTTTGGTGTCAGATCTGAACTCTAATCAGTCAAGGAGAGATATTTGCAGGACTGGGTGGTCAAAATGGCATCCTAGGAATTCCCAGTCTTGCATTTTTGACTAGGAGAGCCTAAGAGACAGTTCAAAGCAATTCTCACCCTCAAGCGTTTTTATGCAAAATAATGAAATTTAGAGGAAAGTTGGAAACAGCCAGTTTCAAAGAATTATATACAATGAATTAACTGTGATGTGATCATTATTTGTGTTAATATTATTCAGTGTTTTGGAGAATTTGATTAGTTTGATTAAAACCAGCATTCCTTCTTTTCCCGAATGATTAGGTACTATTGATGTACATTCCCTCAATACTCCATTGTGCTAATCACATTTACAATTTCGCTATTGTCTGCCTTCCCTATTAGTTTTTGAGCTTCAGTGGGCAGGAATTGGGTCTAATTTTTTCCTCTGTGTTCCTGTCGCCTAGCAAATATATGCCTGACACACAGCAAATCTTTCATTATTTCTCANACATTCCCTCAATACTCCATTGTGCTAATCACATTTACAATTTCGCTATTGTCTGCCTTCCCTATTAGTTTTTGAGCTTCAGTGGGCAGGAATTGGGTCTAATTTTTTCCTCTGTGTTCCTGTCGCCTAGCAAATATATGCCTGACACACAGCAAATCTTTCATTATTTCTCACTGATTGGCAAATGGAAGAAAATTGATTATATTTAGAAAATTTAATCCTGAAGATAGCCACTGAGAGTAAAAAGGCAAAAGTTCTTGTTAGTTCAGCCTCATTTCTTGACTCCTTAAATCTCTTGCTAGTTTTGACTCGGTTCCAAGATTCCGTGTCTGGCTTGTGATTGTTCGTTGCAAATCCTTGGAGAGGACTAATCCTGTGTTCAGCAGACTTTCCATAAATATTTATTGTTTGGATGTTGTTCATTGTTGACTGATCTGGGGGTCTTGGCTGCAAAAGTTTAAGTAGAGCTTCGTATAACTCTAATTGACCGTGGAGTCTAGAGTTATCTTCAGCAGATGTTAAGCCTAGAACTGGTTCTAACATATATGCGCATATATTTTAACACATTAGATATAGGTGGTTCTAATATGTCTCTATTATATAATACATATACATCTAGTGTATAATATGTATAATAGACCAGACCCCTCTCCTACGGCTGCTGAGGGGTCAGTCTGTGTCCGACTCTTTGAGACCCCGTGGACTGTAGCCTGCCAGGCTCCGAGTCCATGGGATTCTCCAGGCAAGAATACTGGAGTAGGTTGCCATTGGCTGCTCTAAGATAATCCAATCTTTAACTAGTTATCTTCAGCAGATGTTAAGCCTAGAACTGGTTCTAACATATATGTGCATATATTTTAACACATTAGATATAGGTGGTTCTAATATGTCTCTATTATATAATACATATACATCTAGTGTATAATATGTATAATAGAGCAGACCCCTTTCCTACGGCTGCTGAGGGGTCAGTCAGTCGCTCAGCTGTGTCCGACTCTTTGAGACCCCGTGGACTGTAGCCTCCCAGGCTCCGAGTCCATGGGATTCTCCAGGCAAGAATACCGGAGTAGGTTGCCATTGGCTGCTCTAGGATAATCCAATCTTTAACAGCAGGAATATGAAGGTATTCAATAATATATTTCTTGGGCAATAGGGACTGTAACTTTTATATAATTCTTATAAAGTCCGACTGAGTGATAGTTATCACTGATAACAGTGAAATATTTTGAAGTATAACAACATTTATAATCCTTTGATAGTTTCCATTATCCTTGTGCTAAAACTTAGTCTTCCTAATTTGGTTTACCATGACTCTGACTGTGCCTCATCGGGGAAGGCAATGGCACCCCACCCCAGTACTCTTGCCTGGAAAATCCAATGGATGGAGTAGCCTGGTGGGCTGCCGTCCATGGGGTCGCTGACAGTCGGACAGACTGAGCGACTTCACTTTCACTTTTCTCTTTCATGCATTGGAGAAGGAAATGGCGACCCACTCCAGTGTTCTTGCCTGGAGAATCTCAGGGACGGGGGAGCCTGGTGGGCTGCCGTCTATGGGGTCACACAGAGTCGGACACGACTGAAGTGACTTAGCAGCAGCAGCAGCAGCAGACTGTGCTTCATATTCCTCCTTGCACACTACACTTCCACTAGTCTAAGTTTCTGATTATGCCATTATTGGGGAACTGTCTGTAGAGTCCTTTTTAGAAAGACTCTAGAGGTTATCGTGTTTGTGCTTATGTGCTCAGTCATGTCTGACTCTTGTGACCCATGAACTGTGGCCTGCCAGGCTCCTCTGTGCATGGGATTCTCCCGGCAATGATACTGAAGGGGGTTGCCGTTTCCTCCTCCAGGGGAATCTTCCCGATCAACCATCTACAACCTTGCGGTAGTCCTTGTTGAATACGTTTCAACGTGAGCCCTTTAGAGAACAGTTGAAGAAATGTCCTGTTAGAATAAAGATTCAATGCCACGAAGAGAAGAGATGAAGACCCAAACTATCTAAAGATTCCTGTGAAGCAGTTTATATCTAATTAGAATAAGTCTCAAGTATAAAGAAAAAAAAAGAAACTGTGCTTAATATGTTTCTATGTATCTATCTATATATAATATGAGATGTTGCTCAATATGCTAAATATATTTGAAGTGTTTTAAGTAGTTTCATTATCAAATTATACCATAGGGTAGGAGAAAAGACACCTAGACTTCATTTTCATTTACAAATTGAAAGGAAAAATTAGAAAATAAATAATTCTAAAGTTTCAGATTGTTTTGAAATGGATAACTACTTTAAGAAAATCTTTTTTTAAAGTTNTTATGTATCTATCTATATATAATATGAGATGTTGCTCAGTATGCTAAATATATTTGAAGTGCTTTAAGTAGTTTCATTATCAAATTATACCATAGGGTAGGAGAAAAGACACCTAGACTTCATTTTCATTTACAAATTGAAAGGAAAAATTAGAAAATAAATAATTCTAAAGTTTCAGATTGTTTTGAAATGGATAACTACTTTAAGAAAATCTTTTTTTAAAGTTGATTAAAGAGTGATGATATTCTCTCTACTTTTCCTGACATATGTAAAAAGGCTGCTGCTGCTAGAGGGTAAAAAAAAATCTTGAAGAGACATGGAGAGCTTTTTCTGGTCTGTCAGTTTGAGAAACAGAAAGAATTCTGGGAATAAAAAAGTTGATTATATTTAATATCATTTATAAAGGAAATTTTTCTCTTAAGTTCTTTGGTAAGTTGCTATTTAGGTCACAAAAGTTGTTTAATATCAGAAAGCATAACCCTTAGCTTTCAAGACTTCTGCTTAAACTTAGATATGTAAAATATTCTTCCTTGCAGATATTATAATATTTTCTCTATATAATTAGGGCACAATTTGGAATATTATTTTTATAATTTAGTATTCACCAATTTAATTTTCCATAGAATTTATTACAGAATCATGAGTGTTTCTCATCATTTAATTTCACATTCTCCTGTATGCTTTACCTGTGAAACTGCTTTAAATTGTAATCCACATCACAAATGTTACCAATCCTGTTATAGCAGTTTGCTCAAGATTCTGCACACATTTTTTCCAGCATACAATGAAGCACAGATAACTGAAATAATATACAGTGGGTGGATTTGGCATGAAAATCAACCCAAAGACGTGTTTGGGTATAGCCAGGCTTCAGACTGGGTCAAATAGACATTCACAATATTTCAACAGAGTAAAGAGAAATTCCATATAGACAGTTTTCCCCCCTCCACATATAGTAAATGTTTAATGTGAATCTCTGGAATGATGGTATTGGCAGTATATAGTATCAAACAGTCTAGTGGGGATTAATTGTTCCTAAATATGATATGAAGAAATTTCCTTAGAGCTTCTTCTATTTTCTAAAGATAGCTGTAATACACGCTGTGCTTGATTACAAGGATTCAAAATGACTTTCCCATATTCAGCTTCTTAGGCACTCAAAATTTAATCATAATGGACTCCAATAACTAGAAAGTGGTTGTGTATGAACTGGATACAATAAATGTTTCCACCTATTCTAATCAGAAAGTGACCACTCAAGTAATTTGATTGACTTTTTTACTTAATCAGATATTTGAGATATTAAGTAGCCTTGTATAAAAACTCCTAATGGCCGCGTCTCCACCACCTCTGTGTATTCCCTCTAGATTCCCTGTTTCTTGTCCTCTCTCTTCCCAGCCAGTGCCTTGATTTGCACCATTTGAAACCAGTTCTCCATAAACACATCTGAGATTGAGAGGAAAACACAAAAAAGCAAGAGCTCCTTGAGATTTTGAGAGAGTTTTTTTGAGGGTTTGACTGAGATAAAACTGTTACTAAACTTGCATTTTCCTTGTGGTTGAGTTTCTTGTTGGAGTGTCCCTTACCTAGAAAGTCAATATATAGACCACACTGAGGATCCTAGAAGAATGTCACTGAAGGTTTGTTTATCTGTCTCAGTGGTTCTAAAACTGTGATCCTTTGAGGGTTGTTTGAGGGTAGCTTTCAGGGGATCTGAGTCAAAACAGTTTTCATGGTAATATTAAAACACTACGTGCCTTTTCCACTATTTATATTAATACTAATTATGCAAAGACAATAGTAAAACTGCTGTCATCTTAGCAGTGATCAAGGTCATGGCACCAATATGTGGTGGTATTTATTGTATTCTTCATTGCCACACACCCACATTAAACATACACACATGTTTCACTTAATATTCTTGATGAAGCAGTAAAAACTAATTCTATCAATCTCAATCTCTGAGCAAGTACCTTTTCAATATGTGACGTCAAGTGTGCCTTAGGAAGCATCGCTATGAACAAAGCTAGTGGAGGTGATGGAATCCCAGTTGAGCTATTTCAAATCCTAAAAGATGATGCTGTGAACATGATGCACTCAGTATGGCAGCAAATTTGGAAGACTCAGCAGTGGCCATAGGACTGGAAAAGGTCAGTTTTCATCCCAAACCCAAAGAAAGGCAATGCCAAAGAATGCTCAAACTACCGCACAATTGCACTCATCTCACACACTAGCAAGGTAATGCTCAAAATTCTCCCAGCTAGGCTTCAGTAGTACATGAACTGTGAACTTCCAGATGTTCAAGCTGGATTTAGAAAAGGCAGAGGAACCAGAGATCAAATTCCCAACATTCATTGGATCATAGAAAAAGCAATACTTCCAATAGTTCGCCCACCTGATGCAAAGACTGACTTATTGGAAAAGTTCCTGATGCTGGGAAAGATTGAAGGTGGGAGGAGAAGGGGACAACAGAGGATGAGATGGCTGGATGGCATCACTGACTTGATGGACATGAGTTTGAGCAAACTCCGGGAGTTGGTGATGAACAGGGAAGCCTGGTGTGCTGAGTCCATGAGGTCCCAAAGAGTCAGACACGAATGACGACTGAAATGAATAGGAAGAAATGGAAAATATACATAAAGCTTTTCTGCCGCTTACTGAATTATAACAGTTGTCCTGGGGAAAAGTCCTCGAGCACTTGTTTGAATTTCTGGATGAACTAGCCACTTTCTTCAGGAACTCTTGTTTACTTGAGAGCCTAACTGACAGATAAACTATGGCTATTCAAACTTGAGTATTGGGTAGTTTTTTGTTTTTTGTTTTTTAAATAAATGATTGAATTGTCATCTTGAGGAAAAGGACTGCTGCTGCTAAGTCGCTTCAGTCGTGTCTGACTCTGTGCGACCCCATAGATGGCAGCTTATTGCCAGTGAAAATCAGAATTGGGAAAAACTTTTCTGCTCCCATGAACTTAGCTGCTTCCTGATACTCAAAGACTTTTCTGATAAGATCAATAGTATTAAACATACTCAATATAATTTTTAAAATATTGAATAGTGGAATGTGGTAATATTTGGCAGATCTCCAGTAAATCAGTATTTTCCACATGGCAATGCCTGATATTACAAAACCATACTTAGGCTAAAAAATCCATTTAAGTTTAAGATAGTGCAAGAGATTTTAATATAGCAGAGCATACCGCTTTCATTGCTATGGTTTCAGATTCCATTTTGCATCTATCATTTAAAAACTACTAATTATCAAGTTTTGGACTAGTAGTAAAGAAGACTATCCACAATCATCTGAAAAGATTATTAAAATACCCTTCCTTTTCCTCACACATATCTGTGTAAGAATGATTTTGTTGATATACTTTCACCAAAACAATTTTTTGGCTTTTCTGTTAAGTCAGACACAAAAGAGATTTGCAAAGTGCAAAACAATGTTACTCTTTTCACTCTGTTTTTGAAATATATATTATATATCTTAATATGTAATAAGTTGTTATGGTTAGATTTACATAACAATATTTAAAATTTTCTCAGCATTAATTTCTAACAGTAAACATAGGTATACCTAATTCATATAAACAAAAGCTTTACTCGTTCTCAATGCTTTTTAATAATTAAAGGAGAGGTCCTGAGACTACAGAGTTTAAGAACTGTTGTTTTTTTCCAAGTACTTCTGGAAAAAATTCCAGAACTAAGTAGAGGGGAAAAAACCTCTCACTCTGATATTCCATAATGTTTTCAAATCTAAGGTAAGAGCAAAGTAATTCTGCAGCTTTTTCATTTTTTTCATAAAATTTCATAAGTAATTTGTCATACAATGAAAATAACATACCTTCCGGTTTAGTTCCAAAGGATTCTTTTATTTATCTTTAAAAGATAATATATAATTGCATAGATTCTGAGAAAGATGTTATAATTGATGGACAAATCAAATTGTCCTTAAAATTTCTCACCGAATGTTCTAATGTCTATAATTTTTCTTTTATAAATGCATGCTATATTACCACACAACACTTTGCATTCCAGGCTGTGGCTCTTTATTTCCAATTCCCATCTTTTTATTTAAGATACAGCACTGGATAAAATGTCAAAAAGGCAATGGCTTTCATTTGCACAATTTTATGGGGCCATTCTCAGTGCTGAGGACATTCACACCTTTTGGTAGAAAACCATTGTACTTATGGTAGTTTAGGAAATAACTGCATTAGCAATCTTTCTATTCTGGTTTAAATAAAGATTAATACTTTGAAGTATTATGATGCAGTTAATTTTCAAAGAAGAAAGCATTAAGAAAAATCAGTTAAATAATAAGCTTTTGCCTTTGACCTTGAATGGCTCATGCTGAGTGCTATGTGTTCATCATGAAAATCACGGACTTTTCATTTCTTTACGTGTTTGTGGGAATCTTGGTTGCATCCATATATATACATTTTTTTTTCTTTAACTCATTCTGAAACAGTGATAGGTCTACTGCCTGTTTTCTATTAGTCTAAAGGAATTTTCAGACTCTGAAAAGGAAGCGGTTCTTGTTGTTTTTTTCTTTTTCTCTATCAAAAATCTTTTGTCTCCACTCTGTTCTATCCCCAAATCTGGGAGCAAACTTATCTTTCGATTTTCTGGTTCATGAATGTTTTTACACACGAACTATCCCTCTTTAATAGTAAAAGACAAACTGGCAATAGACCTTTTGACTTAAATGTTTCTCTTTTGTTCTCTATCTCTATTATCTCTCCTGGCCCAAGTTCAGACATCTCCTCTAGCATTCACTTCTGTGACTGTGTACTGTTGCTGCAAATAAGACCTCTGGGTGTCTGGTCTTATGCCAGATACTCTCACCAGATGTAGAACTGGCCCCATAAATTCTTTTGATTATATTCTCAAAGAAGTTCATCTTCAACTTCTCTGGTGTACTATGGATTGCATATTGTAAGGGTTTTAGGGTAATGGATAAAGCATGGATATGTTCTAATATACTCAGTGAGAAGTGAATGGTGGTTGCATTTTTTTTCCCTGTAGAAATTACAGGACATTTCTCAGTCGTGTTTTTCAGTGAATTTGAAAAGTGAACTTAGTAAATACAAATGAAGTCATGGTCTATTTCATTGCTTTGAAATGTCTTTTAAACACAGATTTGCAGCTTAAAATGTTGACGATGAAATATTGGCCCCCTTAATCTCTAAGTAGAATGTGTTTTGTAGCACTTTCTAGTTCACAATTCAGAAATAATATAAAACTAGATTACAGACCATTACATTTCCTGTATTAATTTAAATGTACATCGATGATACAAGTTTTACCTATAATAGGTCAGGCTCCTAACTGTAGTTTGTATAGTAACATGTAAATTACAGGTGTTGGCCAGGATTAGAATGAGATTTCTGAGAAGAGAAACACTTTTGTAACTCAAACAGTATATCTTTAAGGGAATTGTTTTACATTATGCTGTATTAGAAATAATGCATGTTTCATATTGATGATTAGCTTAAAAAGTTTTAGAAAGAGACTGCCTTTAGTATATTTTACATTATTTTGTCTTTCATAATCTTTCGTAAACAAAATAAACTCTGCTATGTAAAGATTCAGTTCAGTTCAGTCGCTCAGTCATGTTCGACTCTTTGCGACCCTATGAATCGCAGCACGCCAGGTCTCCCTGTCCATCACCAACTCCCGGAGTTCACTCAAACACATCCATTGAATCAGTCATGCCATCCAGCCATCTCATCCTCTGTCGTCCCCTTTTCCTCCTGCCCCCAATCCCTCCCAGCATCAAAGTCTTTTCCAGCAAGTCAACACTTTGCATGAGGTGGCCAAAGTACTGGAGTTTTGGCTTCAGCATCATTCCCTCCAAAGAACACCCAGGGCTGATCTCCTTCAGGATGGACTGGTTGGATCTCCTTGCAGTCCAAGGGACTCTCAAGAGTCTTCTCCAACACCACAGTTCCAAAACATCAGTTCTTCGGCACTCAGCTTTCTTCACAGTCCAACACTCACATTCATACATGACCACTGGAAAAACCATAGCCTTGACTAGACGGACCTTTGTTGGCAAAGTAATGTCTCTGCTTTTCAATATGCTGTCTAGGTTGGTCATAATTTTTCTTCCCAAGGAGTAAGCGTCTTCTAATTTCATGGCTGCAGTCACCATCTGCAGTGATTTTAGAGCCCCCCAAAATAAAGTCTGACACTGTTTCCACTGTTTCCCCATCTATTTCCCATGACGTGATGGGACCAGATGCCATGATCTTTGCCTTCTGACTGTTGAGCTTTAAGCCAACTTTTGCACTCTCCTCTTTCACTTTCATCAAGAGGCTTTTTAGTTCCTCTTCACTTTCTGCCATAAGGATGGTGTCATCTGCATATCTGAGGTTATTGATATTTCTCCTGGCAATCTTGATTCCAGCTTGTGCTTCTTCCAGCCCAAGGTTTCTCATGATGTACTCTGCATATAAGTTAAATAAGCAGGGTGACAATATATGTAAAGATTAGGGGATTTTAAAGTCAAGGCATGGCCATCTTTTTTAGTTAATGTTTTTTAAGAAAATTGTGTTCTTCCAGTAGCCTATGGGTATAGATTTTGTTTCTTTCAAAATTTCTTCCTGTTTCCCCTTCACTGAACCCAAATTTGTGGTAGTTGCTGCTCCTCCAAGAGTCAGAGACACATGATGGATGGTTACTCAGCTTCTTATAAATGCAGCATGTTTCAACGCCTTTTCATACTTGACTTTCATTGCTAGTGTTGATTGATGATATGTGACTTACCAGACTTTGAAGGGCTACTAGTTATAATATTCAAGGTAAAACACTTGAAGCAATATGCAATGTGGAGAGTTCCTTCTACTTCATATGTTTTGCAGCCAAGATCTACTTGTGGGGTAATTTTCATACCCTTCTGATGAGTGAATAGATTTTCATCTTTTAATTGCCCTCAGTTTTTTTAGGAGGGGGTTTTGGGCTGATGGGCTTTTAACAGTCTACTTACTGAAAATACCCATAGAAAAACTTGTATTTAGGAACCAGATTACTCCTTTCCTATTTCTGTTTTGGCGGTATCATTGCACGTCAGTATTTACCTAGTGTTTGTATAGGGGCAAATGTAAATTGGGGGTTTGCACTACACAGACAGAGGCTGAATCTTATTTCATTTATGTTCCCCAGATTACTTAATATTGGTTACATAGTGAGAACATAGCTTCCTTTGTGGCTCAGCTGGTAAAAAAAAAATCCACCTGCAATGTGGGAGATCCCAGTTCGATCCCTGGGTTGGGAAGATCCCCTGGAGAAGGGAAAGGCTACCCACTCCAGTATTCTGGCCTAGAGAATTCCAGGGACTGTGTAGTCTATGAGGTTGCAAAGAGTTGGACATGACTGAGTGACTTTCACTTCACTTCAGTGAGAACACAACACCTACAACCAAATTTGTGGCTAAATTTGTGATAATGAGTGACCTAAAATCTAATTTATCAGTCTCATTTATCTTTCTCTTTTGAGAAAATGAGAAAAGGCATTAAACATTGGGTTAAAACTATGACTTTCAGATGCTGCTGCTGCTAAGTCACTTCAATCATGTCCGACTCTGTGCAGCCTCATAGACAGCAGCCCACCAGGCTCCCCCGTCCCTGGGATTCTCCAGGCAAGAACACTGGAGTGGGTTGCCATTTCCTTCTCCAATGCTTGAAAGTGAAGTTGCTCAGTCATGTCCGACTCTTAGGGACGCCATGGACTGCAGCCTACCAGGCTCCTCCACTCATGGGATTTTCCAGACAAGAGTACTGGAGTGGGGTGCTATGGATTTAGCTTTATAAGTTGTCTGTGGTTATTCCTCGGTTATACCATGGATGACAGAGAAATGATTGTGAATCAAAACAGGGAAAAACAGAAAATACATTTATGTAGGTTGAAGTAATAGACTATCTTTTGATGGGATAAATGTTGTAAAAAATAGTTCCATTAAGCTCTAGTTTGCTAATCTAGCACTTTGAATTTTTTTTACAGTTTGTTTTCAGATTATATTTTAATTTTATGTTTCTTACAATAACAAATCAGTTGAGCATTTAAAATATCAAAACTTTTTGGATAATACAGAATTCTAAGCAGTAAAATGTTACCCTTTTGAAAACACAGTAGTGCAAATAAACTAGAATTTCTGTAAGATTGACATAAATGAATTAAATATTTAACTTCTGCGGAGAAGACCCATTTCTGTGCAGGCTGGAAGGGGCATTTGCTGGTGTTTCTAAGTGGATAAAACTGAATGGAAGGCATATTCAATGTGATATTTAACAAGCATGTAGAGATTTAGAAGCTGGAAAAATACTGAGACAATGTAACATAAATTTATCATCAATTTCATGAAATAAAAGGAATTTTCATCCTGTTTTATGGAAATCCAATGATAACATAATGAACTATACAGCATTAAATCAGCATTTTGGAAACAAATTGTCAGGTAGGTAGTTCTAGGCTCAAAGAATGACTAAAGACTGTGGAACTTTCTTATGGTATGTAGGAATTTATAACAAGTTCTAACAGCGTTGTTAACTGATTAAAAATACCTAATAAGGTTGCAGGATTCATTAATGGGTACTTTTAAAGAAAAATTGGCAATAAAACAATAGCATTTGTTTAAACAGAAAAAAAATTCCCCTGCATTCCTTCTTTTGAAAGGAAACAGCCACATTATGGGTGTTCTCATAGTTTTATGTTGAAACAAGGCACCTTTTCAAAAACTGTCAAGTTTAGTGTTTCAAAGACATGTTGAAGAACTAAGACAGTGGGTGTGTAAATAAATGTGCTGATTGCATCAAAACTATTTGTAGTTTTCCTTAGTGATTTCAGAACTTCTGAAAGGATATTATTTTAAAGATTAAATATCTAAGCCAATAATTTTCCTTTAGTAATACTGTATGTAACAAACGACCTTAAAAATTTCCTTTGTCTAAGTAAGAATGCTGCTCAGTTCAGGACACTGTAATGTATCAATCCCTATTCTTTACTTTTCTGAACAGAAGTGCAAAAACATTTCAAAGAATTTTCCATTGATCCAAAAGATTCTAATTTAAATTCAGTTATTTTCAAAGTAGAAGAAACTGAGG
The DNA here is from genome assembly GCA_006410675.1 of Oreotragus oreotragus. Lineage (NCBI taxonomy): Eukaryota > Metazoa > Chordata > Mammalia > Artiodactyla > Bovidae > Oreotragus > Oreotragus oreotragus. The sequence continues at coordinate 377,649 of SJYX01012064.1, read as the reverse complement.
TGGTTTTTAAAACATTAACTCTGTTTCCAGCACGACATAAGTGAACTGCACAGAAGTAAAAGGTCCTTTTGCTTTCACTGAAATAGCTTGTACTTTAGTTGGTAAAAGTAGAGTGTACAAAATCATTAGAGAAATGGTCTTGTTACCGATTGTAAGGGTAAGTTTTCAGGTTTTCATCACTGAATATGTATTAGAGCATTTTCACAAATGCCCTTTATCAGGCTGAGGAAATTTCCTTCTACTCCCTGTTTTTGTTTTTTGAATGTTGCTCTACTGCTTCAGAATGGACTGGTTGGATCTCCTTGCCCTTGGACTGCAAGGAGGTCCAGCCAGTCCATCCTGAAGGAGATCAGCCCTGGGATTTCTTTGGAAGGAATGATGCTCAAGCTGAAACTCCAGTACTTTGGCCACCTCATGCGAAGAGTTGACTCATTGGAAAAGACCCTGATGCTGGGAGGGATTGGGGGCAGGAGAAGAAGGGGACGACCAAGGATGANTCAGCCCTGGGATTTCTTTGGAAGGAATGATGCTCAAGCTGAAACTCCAGTACTTTGGCCACCTCATGCGAAGAGTTGACTCATTGGAAAAGACTCTGATGCTGGGAGGGATTGGGGGCAGGAGGAGAAGGGGACAACAGAGGATGAGATGGCTGGATGGCATCACGGACTCGATGGACGTGAGTCTGAGTGCATTCCGGGAGTTGGTGATGGACAGGGAGGCCTGGCGTGTTGAGATTCATGAGGTTGCAAAGAGTCGGACACGACTGAGCGACTGAACTGAACTGAACTGCATCACTTTAGGCAATCATGTGATTATTAGCCTCCCACCCCTGCATTGTGTTAGTGTGATGCATTACATTCATTTCTTTTTGTATGTTGAACCACTCTTGCATTCATAGGATAAATTCCACTTAATCATGACTTATAATCTTATTGTTATGCTGCTGGGTTCTCTTTTAGACTCATCATTTTTCTGAGATGTCAAGGTAAGATTATATATATGTAATATATACATATATATATGAACATGTAATGGTTATATGTAATAGTTGGTTATTCAGATATACAATTATCTAGATACTAATTAGATTGGAAAATATTAAGCCATGATTTATATGTCACATGTAAATCTCCTAGATATCAATATTGACATCACGATCATCATAAATTTTAGTTCCAGAAAGTGTAGATCAGATAATGTATTCGGAAAGATACATGGAGTGTAATGTCTTTCAAGTTTTTGAGTAATGATGAATAGCAAAGAGAATAATAGAGTTGAATGTTGAATGTCAATTTGTTTTTGAGTGAGCAGAAATGAGATTAATGTTTAGGTGGTTCCCGTAAGCACTAAAGAGATGGATGCCCATAGACCAATCTCAAGAGGCAGGAAATTGATAATTTCACTACCTCTTGAAATAAGTATACCTTACAAAAAGCGTTATTTGCCTGCTTGAAACTTCAGAAATGTAAACAGTCTGAATTGGTATAATGTTTAGGTTATTGGTAGACTTTTCAGAGGAAAAAAATGTATAGATAGATTCTGGGTGAGTCATAACAGTTTTTCTCATGATAAGAAGTGTGTATTACAAGATTCGACTCTTAATGTTTTACATGGCTTTCTATTGTTAGAGCAGCTCTACAAGTCTTCTGAGCATTCATCTCAAGGTATACCTGGTAGTAACGTATGTCAGCCCCTGGACTTTAAGCTGCTTATAGGCTGAATTCATGTATTATTTTGAATGCATGGCACATGTACAGCAAGTGTTCAAAGAACACTTACTAGATGTATGAGTGAGTGAGTGAAGTCGCTCAGTTGTGTCCGACTCTTTGCGACCCCGTGAACTGAAGCCCACCAGGCTCCTCCGTCCCTGGAATTCTCCAGGCAAGAATACTGAAGTGGGTTGCCATTTCCTTCTCCAGGGGAACTTCCCGACCCAGGGATCGAACCCAGGTCTCCCGCATTGCAGGCAGACGCTTTAACCTCTGAGCCACTATGATCTTATAGAAAAGCAGCAGCATGAGCTGGGAAGAATGTTGTCTTCCAATTCTGAAAGTTTAGGGTCATGCTACAAACTATGACCATTTGATCCGCAATCTTAACTTTCCTAGGCTAACGTGTTTTGTTTTTTGTTTTTTTTTGAATTAAGGAGTTGGTCTAATGTGTCTCTGAAGTCCCTTCTAGGTCCGAAATGTTATGACATGTGTTTAAGACTAGATTTGTGGATAACATGATATAACAACTTATATTAAATCTTCTAAGAAGTAAGCCATTGAGTGGTATTATTACAGCACATGAATTTTTTTCTTTACCTGAATTGCTATAAATGTGGTTGGAATTAATTAGCACCTACATACACACACACACACACAAGCGCGTGCACACACTATCTATACTCAGATGTTTTCTAACACATGATCTGTGTTAGAAAGGAGCATAAAGTCTAATGTAGAAAAAAAGAAATATAAAATGATGAAACTAACACAAAGAAATATAGTATGAGATGGGCAGGAATTTTATAATTTCTTTGTGGTGAGTCTAGATTTAGTTGAAACTTTAAGGATATGCAACTATGAAGAAGGAAATAGAAGCTTTAGGGGAAAAAAAAAACTGAGGAAGAGTAAGGAGTCTTGCATTTTAAAGAGCATTGTTTGTTGTTTCTCAGTTGCTAAATTGTGTCCAGTTCTTTGCGATCCCATGAAAGGCAGCATGCCAGGCTTCCCTGTGCTTCACCATCTCCTGAAGTTTGCTTTGGGAGAGCATATCCACTACTCTTCTGAAGTTTGAAGTTACGGCTCCAGAGAGCTTAATTGCTCTGAATTTTCTTGTTAAGGCTTTCTCTGCAGAACTTACTTCCTTTTGAGAACTGTTTTCAAAATCTAGATTTAGACTGCCATTGTATTTTCATTATTGCTTGTTCTTAGAAGTCCGTGTGTGGGTTCTCTAAGTAATGCTGTAAACCATTATTCCCTGGAGGCTGGAGCCAAGGAAGGGCTGTACATCCACAGAGATACCTGGAGGTGGTCCAGGAGCTGTGCAGAGAGAGAAAGGGAAATGGTGCTATGGCTCTGTGCAGTCTCTGTAAGCTCTCCTGTGGGTTACTCGTCCCATGATTGTGGAAACTTCGGCAGGCCTCTTTATAAATAACAGCTCCTCATCTGTTGTGCTGTGGAAGATCAAAGCGAAAAAGCCAGATCGGCGTGGCAAGAATCCACGTGAAAGCCAATCCCTCAGCAAAATGGCAGTGGGTGCATTTGAAGAATTGAATGTTTGTGTCTTCCCCAAATTTGTTTGTTGAACTCAACCCCAGTTGATATGGTATTAGGAAGCAAAGCTTTGGAGAGTTAATAAGATAATGAGGGTGGAGTGCTCCTGAATAGAATTAGTATCTTTATAAGAAAAGACACTAGAGCACTGGCTTCCTATCTCTGCTCTCTGCCTTGTGAGGAACAATTCTTGGGCATATTATTATATACTTAACAGGTCCGAACTTGGTTTTACTTTGTATAATTTATCTATGAACACACTCTTAACTCTAAAACTTATTAGAAAAGTCATTAGTCCCTGATCACCCTCGTTTTCATTTTTCTTTCCCTAGAAACAACTACTTTTCAACTCTTAAAGTGAAAGTGAAGTTGCTTAGTCATGTCTGACTCTTTGCCACCCTGTGGACTGTAGCCCACCAGGCTCCTCCATCCATGGGATTCTCCAGGCAAGAATACTGGAGTGGGTTGCCATTTCCTTCTCCAGGGGATCTTCCCAACCCAGGGATCAAACCCAGGTCTCCTGCATTGCAGGCAGACGCTTTAACCTCTGAGCCACCAGGGAAGCCCTTAACTGACGCTTTTTTTTTTGGTTATTTACTGACGTGTCTCTAATGAATCGCTGTATATTGCTGAATCTTGAAACTCAACAGTGTTTTTGCTACCTCTTGGGCTCTTTTTGTCTGTTTGCCTTAGGTATTAACTACTGATTTCTCAAAATGGGAGCTGAGAATTTAGCTCTTTGTAATCTCTTCCCCATCTTTCTCTCCTAATTCCTGCCCTCTCAACCCAGTGGAAAATAATATTAGATGACTTTGGTTAGATTGATATCAATATTCAGACTAACAGGATTAGGATCATATAAACACACTTAACATTTGAGCCGTGTACCTGCACATATTTTAAGCCACTGAAACTAGTGGTAGTCTGCTTTTCCCCCCGATTTATTTATTCCCACAATCTCCCACTCTTCCTTTTCTTTCTTAGCATATTGTTCTTGTTGCGTGGATTCTACACTTTTTTCCATCCAGGTGAGTAAAACACTGAGATAATCTGGCTAGACTCCTTCTCTGGAAGCCCCTAACATCTTATTCTTAGATCTCTTTTCTAAGACTCCTCAGAAAAAGTCTCTTCCAATTCCTTGCTTGGAGTATATAAACCTGTCACATAAAAGTTTTCTATTATTTAAGATCAATTTGTTGATTTTTTTTCTATTGTTAAAATAGTGGCAACTTTTGGTAAAAATAAAATTTAGAAACACAACAAATAGAAAGGTATGCAGATGTAAAATGTTAATTCCATCAGTAAGATAAAATAATTGTTTTTTTCCCCGTCTTGTTTTCTTTGTTTAGCATTGAACAAAGCTGGCACTAGAGTAGACACTCAAAATTTTTTGATAGAGCATAAATACAAAATTCAACGTTACATCAACATACATAAACAATGGCCAGTATGTATGTATATGAAATAAATAGTACCTCTTAACCATGAATTTTTAAATAAATTGATGTGCACACTTAAATTTCTTTTGCACAGTGACTGTTCCAATGGAAGGCAAAGGATAGGAAGGTAAATCATGTGATAGACATATGTTCCACAGAAGTGATATGAAATAGAAATTTATCAGGGATGCTGAAGGTAGATTTAGTTAACTTTGGTTGGTGAAGCACTACTGCAGATGTAAAACTTTTTAAGTAGCAGGGGAAATTCTTTCAGGTAACCCTCCATCTAGAGGGTCTTCTCTTTCTTCCAAAGTCTAAGATACTGAAATATCCTACAGGTAGGGAATGTTTTTTGTGGACGGTATCAGAGAAAACTATCCCCTGTGCTTCCAGCAGTTGAAGGGGTCTCGACATTGCTATTAAAAAGAAAAAGAGTCTTGAGCTATTGGCAAATCATTGGTTATGGTGTCTGAATATTTAGAAAAAGTTTACATGCTTTGAGTATTCACTGCAGCAATGCTTCAAAGCCCAATGTAGGGAAAGGATTGGCTGGTACACAAAGCTGTCGGTCATTGAATTACCCTAGAGTGAGAGCTGGATGAAATACAGGGAAGAGCAACAAATACTGCCAAATTAAATAGAACAAAAAATGAAATGAATGCAAACCTGAGCAAAATCATTTTCCAGCCTGCTCCTAACCAAGGGTTTAGAAGAAAGCTTTTTAAAAAAACATTAACACCTTAAATGCTGATCATTTCAGATTCTTCATAATTTGTAATATGCAAATATATTTGTGCATATGTATATCGTATATGCTTCCCTGGTGCCTCAGATGGTAAAGAATCTGCCTGTAATGCAGAAGGCCCAGATTCGATCCCTGGGTTGGGAAGATTCCCTGGAGAAGGAAATGGCAAACTACTCTAGTATTCTTGCCTGGAGAATTCCGTGGACAGAGGAGCTTGGGTGGTTGCAGGCTCCATGACTATTATGGAGTCATAATAGTCAACTCTCAGTAAGTTATTCATTGGATAATAATAGTGGTTCAGCTGATTTTACCTCAGTTTTGTTTTGTTTTGTTTTATCCCCCAGCTTTACTGAGATAGAGTTAACATACGCATGTTCAATTGCTTAGTCATGTCCAACTCTCCCGGGGGCAGAGGAGCCTGGCGGGCTACAGTCCATGGGATCTCAAGAGTCAGACATGACTTAGTTAGTGAACAACAACAACATATATATTATCCTATTAGCAACTGAAAGGTCTAGGCTGTTATGTGCAACTTGGGGACATGTGTCAGACTCTCTTCTATTATGATGGAAAATGTGCAACATGGAAAGGAGGTTTACTTTGGAATAGATTTATCTTAACCTAAATTGCAGAGTTTTTGTGAAGGTTACTGAACTGATGTTTCCAAATTCTTTGACATCTTCAGACAAAAGTATAAAAGGTTATTTTCACTATACTGATAGTATTATATTAAACAAATTTGCTTAGGTATTTTTAAGTTTCAATCCCTACAGCCTCCAGTAGAGCAGCTGTGGTTAAAATGACACATCTTTCTTCAGTTGTGAGGTTATGAGAATATTTTGAAATATTGAAGATTTTAAAATATCAATTATACATGCATATAATGCCTAGTTAAATTTTAAATGTTCTTCATAATTTGGAAGGGAGCGTAAATACTTAATTCTGCCACTTTCTCTATGGTTCAACAAAGCGTTTTCTTGGCCACTGTCCTGATTGAATCTGAGCTGGGATGTTCCATAACATTGAACTTATTATAATTCTGAAATGAGAATTCCAATAGAATGGAAGTGTTCCATTCTGTTGCCCCTCTAACCACTCCAAGGTTTCTCGATGTATCTGGCTCATGATAGTAGAGAGGGAAAAAGCTACTCAAAGAGGCAAAAGGCGACTTTAGACAATTATGTACATTTTATCTCTTAAAGTCTTTCAACCTTTGGAGTTGAGAAAAATTGGTTTTTTGTGTGTATTTCAAGCCTGTGTTAAATAGTCACCTTGACTCACTCAGTGGACCTAGAACACATTATGCTGAGATAAGTCAGACAGAAAAAGACAAGTGCTTTGTGACAGCACTTATATGTGATATCTAAAAAAGCCAAACTCATCAAAACAGAAAGCCAGATGGTGGCTACTGCAGAATGGGGGATAGGGAGACAGGAAGCATGTTTGAAGGGACAAATTTGCAACAAGCAGCAAACAGGTCCTAGAGATTTAATGTACAGTGCAGTGACAATAGACAGTGATATTGTATTATAATTATCAAACTTGCTAAGAGACTAAAATTTAATGTTTCCCACCACTAGAAAGGACGGATCATTATGTAATGTGAAAGACGTGATCGCTACAGTGACAATCATATTACAATATATAATGTACCGAATTAACATGTACACCTTAAATTTGTGTTATATATCAAATATATTTCAATAAGAACACGGAAAAAGCAAAAGTGAAGCAACTGAAAGAAAGCAAAACAAGTCCCTCATGTGAGAGATACAGGAGAAACTTCAAAGAAAATTATGAGGCAAGGGCACCCCACTCCAGTACTCTTGCCTGGAAAATCCCATGGATGGAGGAGCCTGGTGGGCTACAGTCCGTGGGGTCGCGAAGAGTCAGACACGACTGAGCGACTTCACTTTCACTTTTCACTTTCCTGCATTGGAGAAGGAAATGGCAACCCGCTCCAGTGTTCTTGCCTGGAGAATCCCAGGGACGGGGGAGCCTGGTGGGCTACTGTCTATGCGGTCGCACAGAGTTGGACACGACTGAAGCGACTCAGCAGCAGCAGCAGCAGCAGCAGTACAACCATATGCTAAAGTCAGAGGTAGGCTTTCTTGCAAACAGTGGACCAGAACTTTTTTTGCTGGCATTATCCCATGACCCAGCTCAAGATATAAAATAGATTAGTTGGAAAAGAAATAGTTACTTCTTTTTGCTCTCAATTTTCTTTGATATGGATGTACCTCCTAGAAGAATCTGGCATATTACCTACCCTGTGGGAGTTAATGATTTTGCTGTCAAGAAAATAGTTATATACATGAATATGTTACTAAATATTAAGACACCGTGTCATATGAAATAGGCTATCCTTATAAAACATTATCCCAGTATTGTAACTCTAAATGGGACAAGATTTCAGAGAAAGATGTATTCAAAGAAAGGTTTCTTAGAGATGATAGTATTGTTTATGCCACAGTTTTGAAACTGATACAGAAGCATTGGGAATAGATCATCCAGAATGTGATGTGAACTGATCTGAACTGAACCTGAACTGATGTGTCTGAAAATTTTAAACATTATGAATTGTATATTTTCATCTCAGAGGAAAGACTTGACTTTTTTAATGGAAAAAAATATTGTTTTATAGAAAGAGTTTTGGAAGGTTATAAGCACTTCATAGAATCAGAGCCTGTGGCCAAATTATTAACACAAAAGATGCTGATTCAGTTGAGAGAGGTTTAATGAGGTCTTATTAGATACAGAGCAGTGTGCTAGACTTTTGCAGTATATAAAAACGCACCTGCTTGTACAATCAGATAACTTAGAAGTTAATATAGGTTGCTAATGATATAACAAATTAAGCTTATGATACGTGCAAATGAGGGACCATAGACATGGTAAGGAATTTGGCCGAGATATCTAGCAAGATCCAGCTAACATTCTGAGAGCTGCAGTACCTTGGGACCTGATTTGATTCTGAAAATTGGCCACATTAACTATCCTTGTGAACTTTAAAAGCTATGTTTATAAACGCACCCCAGGGCCTGGGAATAAAAACTCAGAACTTTGTTAACTCCTAACAGTGTCAGGAAACAAGTAAGTCCTTAGGATAATGGGTTTTATTTCACTCCACTATAGAATTGTTCATGATCTCAAGTCCTGTGGCAGGTAAGCCAGACTGGACGAAACACTCTTTTTTTTTTTTTGGATAAAAATAGTTGATTCCAGCTGGATTTCCCCTTTTAAGTAGCTTGTCCTGAGGGATACGTGCTTGCTGTGACGGGCACAATTTACTAATGCTGGGTAGGATCTGACTAGAGAAACTTATTCTAAAGACAAGTAATGGGGGCTTTGGTGCTTTGTGAGAGACACTGTGTTTTGAGACATACTGCCACACAGCATCCACTCCCATTGCTTCCAGCTTCCATTGCCTCAGAGCCAAGAAGAGCCCCTGACTTTGAGATGTTCCTGCTGGGCAGACAAGGAAAGGAAAAGCTGCTGAAATTCACTGTTTGTGTGGGAAATACATATGTAACTGTCAAAGTAGTAAATGAGGACATCTTAACAATAGAACCCAATCCAGTAGAAAAAAATATTTTACAAATCAAGTTTGAAAAGTTTGTTTTGGGCTAGTTTTTGCAGCTGTGGGATCTTAATGCCCTGACCAAGGATGAAACCTGTGCTCCCTGCAGTAGAGGTGCAGAGTCCTAACCACTGGAACCACCAGGGAAGTCCCTAAAAGACTTGACTCTAATGAAGAATAAATTAGAAACATCTCGACTTCTTAATACGTAGACTGTACCTAAATAAACTTGATTATTTACCAAAGTTTCTGTGTATATATTAAGATTTCTTTTTTTTTTTTTTTTTTGCTATATGGAGAGAAGGCATACACAACCTTTTGCAAATATCTAAAAGGTAGTTTTAGAAGAAATATGATAATTAAATATAGAATGAAATACATAGCTAATTCTCAAAGCATCAATTCTGCTTAACATAATGCTTTTTGCATTCTGTCAGTCTAAGGGAGAATGATAACGAGCCTGACACATTCTCGGTAAAGGGTTGACTGTAGATTGTATGAATCAATAAATTTCTCTCTTTATGGTGTATATACAAACACTTGATTGGCCAGTGATTAATAGATCCAATACTTCAAAAGAGGAGCACATGGACATATGTTACTCAAGAACCATATTTTCTTCTTATTGCCAAAATTACTTTTCAGATGTAATTGAGGCGCTTGGATATTTGCATCTTGTTCAGTCTGGTTACCATTTTCCACTCTACTAGAGCAATGCTTTCCAGCACTAAGAAGAAAAAAAAAAATGTGTTTTTGAAAAGGATTAGCTTGTGATCAGATCAAAGCTTGGAAAGTTTGAGTTCAAAATCCACTGTTGTCATACTCAGACACAAGAGGTGAAATGTCAGGCCCTAAAGAGTAGGTCTCAGGTGGTGTGGTTTATCTGCCTTTGCCCTTTAGATGCACTCTCCGCCCTACTCCACCCTACTCTGGGCTTTGTTGTTCAGTCGCTAAGTCTTGTCTGACTCTTCATGACCCCATGAACTATAGCCTGCCAGGCTCTTCTTCCATAGGATTTCCCAGGCAAGAATACTAGAGTGGGTTGCCATTTCCTTCTCCAGGGGATCTTCCTGACCCAGGGATCGAACCCTTGTCTCCTGCACTGGCAGGCATATTCTTTACCACCGAGTTACCGGGAAAGCCCAGAAACAGACGGACTAAAGACTGAGCTTCAAACTGAGGGCAGGGTCAACACCACAGCTGACCAGAGTAGGTTGTATACTCTCGGCTTTGGAGCTGACCCACAGACTCCACGCGGTGAAACTCTCGTCCTCAGGGTTTGTGTTGGTTCCTCCCTCCAGGCAGAGTGGAAGGAACAGGCTAAGCTGGTTGCATTTTCTCTACAAAGCTCATCTCCTTCTCCATCATTCCTATCTCCAGAATATTGCTCTTACCCTCACAGTTTTCAATAATCCTAGCCTCCCTTTATAAACAGTCCTTTTATTATACTTCTACCTCATACAGGCTTCAGTCACAAAACACGTACTCTTTGGCGGATAAGTTGATAACATTTGTTGGACATCCATTGACTTTGAGACACTACTCATTTGCAAGATAATCAAAAAACTTATCGCCTCTGTGAGACAGAGGAAGGAAAATAGTTGTTCAAAAGAGTGTAATTTAGGCACGGTTTTAAAAAATTCAATGTTTTCAACACAAACATAGGCTATGGTCTCACTATTTGTTTCCACTTCTAAAAGCATCTTGAACATACCTATATTTCATGGTTCAGTTGAGTTCAGGAAAAGCAAATATTTATAGGACAGAACAACCTGAATCAAAGAAGCTGATAGGTGGTTCTGGAGGAAAGGAAATTAATATCTCCCTGAAACTATAAACTTTTTCCATTCTTCTGTTCTATAATTGTCATATGGAGATATTAAACTTATAGTCAAAACAATTCTACATGAAGTGATTACCATTCTTCACTTTTACATTGGTCTGGAAAAGTTGATGAGAAGTAGGGCTGTACTTAAGCACACCAGATATATTTCTAGAATTTTCGAGTTTGCTAAAAACCTAGAAAATATTATACGGTGAGTTGGTTTGATGTGATGTTCCATACAAAGTAATTAGGTTTGTTATGTTTGGAATAAGACAAACTTTCGGACACTGCTCAACTGACAGTCTTGAATTTTTACTGAATGCTGATTAAATTACATAACACTGAACTATGGATTTTAAAAATATATGAGTATGACATACATAATGTATTTCTTCTTTAGAACCTAATGAGTGGGAACACGGTCTTAGTCTAGTTTTCACTGTATTTTTGTCATAGGAGGAAAAATGGACACAGCTCTCTGAGTATGTTCATAGCACTGTTGCTTTCCAGTCAGCAAATGAAAATTTAACTTCTCATGTCTTCCCTTATGGAGGAAATTCAGCTGCATTTTCTTTCGAAAATGGAACTGGAATGGAAGCAAATCTTTTTCTTCTACCGTCTAGCACCATGCGGACTGCTATTGTCTAGAGCTAAAATAAGCGGTAATGATTTGCTCTAGGGTATGTAACTTTACACATTCTGAAGTTTTCTTTTATCAGTGGTATGGAAATAAAAGGTATATATATATCTTACCAATATCCAGTCTCTAGATGTAAACAGCTTTGGTAAGGACTACACTTGAACCCACTACAGAAATGCCCTGTGAAAACATTCTTCCCTTGCCTGGACCCTCCAATGCTCTCATACCATGACACGACCAGTTCCAGTATTTCAGCCTGTCCTGTGCTACGCTTAGCTGCTCAGTCGTGTCCAGCTCTTTGCAACCCCGTAGACTGCAGCCCCCAGGCCTCTCTGTCTCTGGGGATTCTCCAGGGAAGAATACAAGAGTACTGGAGAGGGTTGCCATCCCCTCCTCCAAGGGGTCTTCCCAACTCAGGGATCGAACCCAGGTCTCCCTGTCTTAGTCTAGTTTTCACTGTATTTTTGTCATAGGAGGAAAAATGGACACAGCTCTCTGAGTATGTTCATAGCACTGTTGCTTTCCAGTCAGCAAATGAAAATTTAACTTCTCATGTCTTCCCTTATGGAGGAAATTCAGCTGCATTTTCTTTCGAAAATGGAACTGGAATGGAAGCAAATCTTTTTCTTCTACCGTCTAGCACCATGCGGACTGCTATTGTCTAGAGCTAAAATAAGCGGTAATGATTTGCTCTAGGGTATGTAACTTTACACATTCTGAAGTTTTCTTTTATCAGTGGTATGGAAATAAAAGGTATATATATATCTTACCAATATCCAGTCTCTAGATGTAAACAGCTTTGGTAAGGACTACACTTGAACCCACTACAGAAATGCCCTGTGAAAACATTCTTCCCTTGCCTGGACCCTCCAATGCTCTCATACCATGACACGACCAGTTCCAGTATTTCAGCCTGTCCTGTGCTACGCTTAGCTGCTCAGTCGTGTCCAGCTCTTTGCAACCCCGTAGACTGCAGCCCCCAGGCCTCTCTGTCTCTGGGGATTCTCCAGGGAAGAATACAAGAGTACTGGAGAGGGTTGCCATCCCCTCCTCCAAGGGGTCTTCCCAACTCAGGGATCGAACCCAGGTCTCCCACATTGCAAGCAGATTCTTTACTGATTGAGCTTCCAGGAAAGCAGGAGGCAGACCTAACCTGATGCCCTGCTGACAGAATTTGTCTTTTGCTGCTTTGCCTCTGTATGGGCCACCTATTTCTGTGGACATGTATCACCCTGCATATTATATGTTATTTCCAGACCACACTGCAAATTCATTTTGGTGACCGAATCTTGTCTTTGATGATTAGCAGATCTTAAGAAACTCATTAGCAGGCGGTCAGGCTGAACCTAGTCAATACTATTCTGCTACTCATTTATTTATGGAGAAAACAGAATAAAATAACTTTTACTGGGTTTGTGAGGACCAGCAATTTAACTTTAGCATAGTTCTCAGATATAAGCTAAAGGAGAGAAACTGTCTCGTTTGTGATTGTATCCCCAGACAACTGTATGTCCATTAAGATCAGTAAGCATTGGTTAAAGAAATTAGGAAATAACAAATAAACTTCATTCTATTACAGCCATCAACTTATCCACTGTCCTCCCCTGCCAATTTTTAGCCATTTGCTGACTTGCTCTTTCATTCAAGCTTGTGTCCTTAAAGACAGGGCCATTTTTCTTTCAATATATTTCTCCTTTTGTATTGGAAAAAAGGAAAGCTCTGTGTGTATGTGTGTGTGTACACATGTAGTTTATCAGAAAGGAAAAGCCTTCTTCCTTGATCAGACTGAGTTCACTGCACAGCCCTGACATTGGCTTAATTGACATCTGTTTCATAGAAGTGAAAAGGTGAGCAAGGTTGTCCAGGCGCCTTCCAGCACTTCCTCTCTGCTCTGCAGAGAAGAGACAGCATCCCTGGATTCCTGCTGCCCTTCCAGCGGGAGACCTGCCTTTCTGTCCAGTTGAAATATTTCCTCAGTGAAGGCCTCAGGGTTGAAAGGTTGGGGAATGTAGGAGAGAGTTTGTTCTTGAATTTATGAACTGTGTGTGTGAGAAACTTAAGCGGCACGGTTCTCCCATCGACATTACAGATATGAGCAAAATAATAATCCTTTTTATCATCCTACAGTCCATAAAACCAATGCCTTTTAATGGTGTGGGCATAATGAAAGGAAATATTAAGTTAATTGGACAGGCACCAGTGTAAGGTCTCAGTAGTAACTTCCGTGCACGGCTTTAACTCTCTCAGCTCATATTTCAAATGACCGTTGCTGAGAGAACTCCCAAATATATCCTTGGCGAATGTGAGTTCTTTCTTTCCTTTTTAAAGTTCATCGCCTCCGCGGGGCCTTAGCAGTCACATCATAAATGCTATTTTGTGTTTTCACATACTTTTTCCTTCACTGAGAAAAATGTTTGCTTTTCTTCTGCAAGGTTGCAACACTTGAAACCAGAACCAAGGACTATGGCTACTAAATTCCAAGTCCTGTTTTATGTGCTTGCTTCAAAACAGACTTATATTTTTTTAGTGTCTTTTATGAGTATATCAGTCACCAATAAAAGAGAAGAGGGTAATCCTGGCCAAATTAATAGCCATTTTTTCATGGCACATCTGATAATACCCTTTATAGATAAAAGAGCAGGATGCATTTAAAATAATCTCTTAAAACTCTTTCTTCACAAACATTTTTTGGGGGTCAGGTCTTTCATTGTTTTTCCTAAGTGTCTAGATTGTGTATAATAGAGAGCATCAATTCTCTTTCCAGTGACTGCTGTCTTCGCGCTTCTGTATTTTATTCATTCTGTTTCATGGATTTCGCAAACTTGACTTTCAGTTAACCTTATGCCCCCTGAGGCTAAACTTTTGATTTAAAATTATTTGAAGCTTTGGACTCTCAGACTTTTGTCTGGGTAGAGATCCATCTAAGGCTTTAGGCGACTCAGAGCCAGGAAGCACATCTTTCGAGTTATGCCAGGGACCACTGTCGCCAGAGAGCACAAAGGCGGTAGCACTAGATGGCTGGGAATATGACAGTGTTCCCTGAAACTCAGTGATGCTGCCAGAGAATTCCTCTTTCAGGGTCAAGTGATGCTATAGGCACAGTTCTAGCAGCGTGAAGCCCATTTAGACCCCTTGAGCATTTGGCTAAGCATTCATCAGAGACCTCACCATTTAGCCCAGCCTCCCTGTGTTGGAGAAGGAAATGGCAACCCATGCCAGTATTCTTGCCTGGAGAATCCCATGGACGGAGGAGCTTGGTGGGCTGCAGTCCACGGGTGGCAAAGAGTCGGACACGACTGAGCAACTTCACTTTCCCTGTGTTCACACTACCTTGTTCAGTCACTCAGTCGTGTCCGACTCTTTGCAACCCCATGGACTGCAGTGCGCCAGGCTTCCCATCCTTCACCATCTCCCGGAGTTTGCTCAAACTCATGTCCATTGAGTCGGTGAGGCCATTCAGCCATCCCGTCCTCTGTTGCCCCCTTCTCCTCCTGCCCTCTATCTTTCCCAGCATTAGCGTCTTCCAGTGAGTCGGCTCTTTGGATCAGGTAACCAAAGTATTAGAACTTCATCTTCAGCATCCGTCCTTCCAGTGAATATAAAGGGTTGATTTCCTTTAGGATTGCTACTTGGTGGGGTGTTAATGTGTCTGGGTGTCATGCCCTGCCTACTCTTCACACTCTAACTGTTCTACAACCATGCTTCCCTCTTTCCATTGCCCTCAATCCACTGGGCTCCTTAGAGCTTCTCTCCCAGGCTTCGCTTCTTTAATCAGAGTAGTTCTCACCAACACCATAGACTTCTTTTTTCTCTTAACCTTTCTTCAATTGTGATCTTTTTTTTTGGTGGGGGGAGGGGGGGCTCATTAGTAATTGCTTTATTTGATAGATATAATTTAACATCAACCTGCAGTTGTAGCATTTACATTAAAAACTTTTTTTTTTAATTGAATGTAAGACTCTTTAAATTCTTTGGTCTTTCCAGTTTTCAAAAGTCCATGATTCCATATAATCCCATAATAATCCTTTTCTTCGCAAAATAACTCTTTTCTTCCCCCTACCCCTCCAAGGCCTCTCCTGGCTTCCTTCTCCCCACTGGTGAGCACTAGTTTACTGAGTCAGTTCAGTAATATCCCATTTCACCTCCCCATCAATCCTCTTTGTTGTTATACCAGGCTTGAAAGGCTTGAGAACTTTCCAGAACTATGTGAATTGATTGGGCCCAGTAGCTCTGTCTCCCTCTCTAAATAAGTAATGTGTTACTGTACTTCACTGTAAAGACTAATAACATCTCTCAAAACTCTGTTTTCCTAACTTGTCTTGAAATCTGTATCTCTAGGTTTTAATTTTTTTCTGAGTTTTATCCCTGTTACTAAACAAGTGATACTCTGCTGATGTTCTGCTATCAGTTTACTCTCAAACTCAAGTGTAAATTCAAGTTCATCTTCCCCTTTACCACAGTGTGTTTATAACACAATCCAGAGGTAGAAGGAGTCCATAATTTGAAGCCACAACACTTAAGTTTGTGCAGCCGGCTTAACTTCTTTCAAATTTATGTAAGTCCTTGAAGTGTGAATAGCATTACCAGTATTACATGTGTTGCCTTAATACTCCTTTAATGCATTTTCCTTCCTTTTTATTCTTCCCATGAGTGCCCTAGCTCATCTACTCACAGAAATATCAGACGTCTGTAAAATACTTAGTAAACTACTTGCCCCAAATCAAACTCTTTGGTGTGATGCTCTAGAACTACCTTATACTTATTCAAATATATGTTTTCTGATCTTCACTTTTCCTAGGAATTCTCAGCTCTCACCAGCCCTGTTATCTCCTGAAGACAGCAGAGCACTGTGTTAACTTCTCCGTCACACCAACGCTACCCTTCTCTTCGCCTTTTTATTCTGACTTGTTCTTCAAGCCCCATCTCACCTTGATTTTCTGGGTATTAACCTAGTAACTCCATTTAATACCTAAATGAAACAACCACACTACCTAACATTTGCCTTGTTCATGGTCTACTGGCCTGACTTGTTCTATGATGATGATGATGTTAATTACTCTGTAGACCCTGGTTATTGCTTAACAATTCATACCTAAGAAAGTATTTTCTTGGCCTTGGTTTTCTGACAAAATGAGAAACATTATATTTTCTCTTCAGAGGTCTTTATGAGATTTTATAGGTTAATTAAAGCACTCTGGAAAGCTTTTTGAATTAAGATTAACAAAGTTATATGTCTTTATGCTTGGCTGTCAGTTCTATTTTTCTGTATATTACTCTTATTGATAGCAAGCTATTTTTGAAAAATTTATTTTTTCTTAGCCTTTAAAAAACAGTTCTTAAAGTTCAAACTGTGACCAGTGGCTGTTGTTGTGTAGATGGATGAAACCAAACAAGACATGCTGTGTAATTCCCTCCCACACAGGTATTTATGTGCACTTCTTAAATATAATAAAGAAGAAAAAAAGAGGGAATAAATAAAAAATAAAGAAAACAAGAAAAGGAAGGAAAGAAAACATGAAATCCTATAAAGGAAATGACTGGAAATTTCCTAGCAAGTTTTTATGAATTTATTTATTCAAACTTTGATTTAAAGATGGAATATGTTGTAATGGAACCATATCTGAGTCAGAAATCTAACTGCATCCTTAATTTTGGAAGCAAGTGGATACAGTGTTATGTCTTTTTTAACGTGATTGTGAGCGAAAGAGTAATTTGCAGCCAAGCAACAGCATCCAGTTTTTAAACCCTTGTTTTCTTCCCCTGGGATGAAGATCTTTTCTGTGTCTGCCAACAAGTTTTTTTCTTTTTTAATCTGGTGACCAATGAAGAAACTTGACAGTTTTCATAAATTGAAAAGTTATGGGGAGATATAAACTTCCAATTAAAAGACTTTAAATGTGATTAGGTTTGTTTGAGGGAAAACAGCTTCCCTTTTCTGGGTTCCTCTATTCTAGCCCTTGCGTTGATTTAACTAATTGATGTCAAGTGTGATCTCTTCATCTTTGGGGTCTCTGGTTCCTTCTGGAGATAAAGTTCTGTGATTCTATGCAAAAACGATTCTCAGTTTGGTTGGGTGATCAATATTTGTAAAACTCTGATAGAAGCTATAAATTATTTCCCCAGTAAAAAGTACAGATTCCTGAATGATATGTGCAGTTGACCCTAGAACACTATGGGTTTGAACTGCATGGCTCCCTTCAGACACAGACTTTTTCCACTAAACAGGCACTGCAATACTACACAATTTGCACTTAGATACGGAAGGACTTCAAAAACAGAGAGACAACAGTAAATTTATAGATGAATGTTGGACTGCATGCGGGTTGCTGCCCCTAACTCCTGCATTGCTCAAGGGTTAACTGTATATATACATAATTATATTTATATGGCTTCCTTGGTGGCTCACACGGTAAAGAATCTGCCTGCAATGCAAGAGACCCAGGTTTGATCCCTGGGTTGGGAAGCTCCCCTGGAGAAGGGCATGGCAACCCACTCTAGTATTCTTGCCTGGAGAATCCCATGGACAGAGGAGCCCGGCAGGCTACAGTCCATGGGGTTGCAAATGGTCAGATACAACTGAGTAGCTAACACTTTTTTCATGAAATATGTGTATATACATATGTATATATGTGTGTGTGTATGTGTGTGTGTGTGTATATATATATATAGTTTTCTTTTTTCTTCAGTTGCCCAGAGTTAGCTGTTAGGTATGAAGCCATTATGCAGGTTTTCGTAACAACCAAGCCCCCCCAGTAGTATGGACCCCAGAATCTGCAGAGGCCTATTGCAGTCTCTGAGATGGCAGATAGAAAGCTGGCACATGGCCTGAGCTCTTGCCAATTGAATCATCCTGTCTACTCCTGGGACTTTGAGTCTAGATCTAATGTTACAAAGAAACAGTGATCCCTATGTATGTATTCTGCAGGCACAAGTGGGTTCAATGCTCCAGACCAGCAAGAGCTGTGTTTCCAGCAGTGAAATACTATGTATGCTAGCAGTGGGGTCCTAACCAGTCTCTTCTTGTGGTGTGATTTTCACTATTATTGCCTAGCTTCCTTTGGTTTCATAACTGATTTATAGGTTCTACAGTATCTTTCCAGTAAATTTGTCAAACTAGCCAATATCCTTTCAGCGGATTCACTTTCTGTTTAAGGTCACCAGAATGGGTTTCTGTTGTTTGTAAACAAAAGCCCTAATACACATAAAAGTAAGAAAATAGTTTCAGTATTTTATTATAATGAGTCCCTAAGTCCATCCATGGATCAGTTCAGTTCAGTCGCTCAGTCATGTCCGACTTTTTGTGACCCCATGAATCGCAGCACGCCAGGCCTCCCTGTCCATCACCAGCTCTGGGAATTCACTCAGACTTACGTCCATCGAGTCCGTGATGCCATCCAGCCATCTCATCCTCGGTCGTCCCCTTCTCCTTCTGCCCCCAATCCCTCCCAGCATAGAGTCTCTGCCTCTCAATCTAGTGGTTTGGTATTTTGGGGGAATTGGAGGTTGGTGCTGCTGGTTGTTGGTCAGTCGCTAAGTCGTGTCTGACTCTCTGTGACCATGGACTGCAGCACGCCAGGCTTCCAAGTCTTTCACTATCTCCCGGAGTTTGCTCAAACTCATGTCCATTGAGTCAGTGATGCCATCCAACCGTCTCATCTTCTGTCACCCCCTTCTCCTCTGGCCCTCAGTCTTTCCTAGCATCAGGGTCTTTTCCAAAGCGTTGGCTCTTCACATTAGGTGGCCAAAGCATTGAACTTCAGCATCAGTTTTCCAAGTCTTTCACTATCTCCCGGAGTTTGCTCAAACTCATGTCCATTGAGTCAGTGATGCCATCCAACCGTCTCATCTTCTGTCACCCCCTTCTCCTCTGGCCCTCAGTCTTTCCTAGCATCAGGGTCTTTTCCAAAGCGTTGGCTCTTCACATTAGGTGGCCAAAGCATTGAACTTCAGCATCAGTCCTTCCAATGAATATTCAGGACTGATCTCCTTTAGGATTGACTGATTTGATCTCTTGGAGTCCAGGGGATTCTTAAGAGTCTTCTCCAGCACCACAATTCGAAAACGTCAATTCTTCAGCATTCAGCTTTCTTTATGGTCCAACTCTCACATCTGTACGTGACTACTGGAAAAACCATAGCTTTGACTACATGGAACTTTGCTGGCAAAGTAATGTCTCTGCTTTTTAATATGCGGTCTAGGTTTGTCATAGCTTTTCTTCCAAGGAGCAAGCATGGTGGTGGTTAGGATGGGGAAGTAGCATAAAGGGATGGTTAAGGACATCTGCTCTAAAGAACATCAAGTTAATTGTTAAAAAATATTACAGGTTTGAAAACCTCAATTTTCTCACAGTATTAGTATGAGGTAAAAAGTCATGAATTTATGCTTATCATTTCTAGAAAGTCAAGTTTATTTTAAAAAGGTACATTTATAATCTCAATTATTTACTTTAGGTCTTGGTACCTCTTATTTTTAAGCTGAGGAGTAAGTTAGATCTCTATCCTCTGACCAAAGTAAATTAAATAAGGCTCCTCATAAATTCATCTTCTGTAATGTGCACTGAAGAGGCTTTTTTAGTGAAGGAAATAAAACAAAAGGGCTTATATCTGGGTTATAAGTGGGCTCACATTCATCTGAACCAGCAATTCTCTTACACTGAGTCTTTTCATAAAATATTTCAGAGCAGAAATATAGGAGGCTGTTTTATGTGAGTTAGTCTACCTAGTTTATTCTGCAAAGCCAAATTTTAAAAATCAACCTCAGAATGTTTAGAGTAACAGATGGCCTGCAATTGAATGTCTAAGTTAGTATATAATGCACCTACTACATGTTTAAATGGCCCGTATGTGATTTTGTTAAAGTATAAATGATTGACACCTAAGCTATGAAGATTAAAGCTGTGAACTGTGTGTGTGTGTGTGTGTGTGAAATCTCTTTTCCAAGGTAATCAAGTTCTCTTAGAATTTATCACTCGTGAGGCAATTAATACTAAAATTTTAAATATAAGGAAACTAGAAAGTATGAGATCCAGAGAATAAGTGAGCTGGGCAGGTCATGTGACTTCAGAAATGAAGAAAGGAAAGCAAATCCGTTTTCTCCAATCCTTTGTGCTTTCTTTTGATTTGATTATGTGATCCCCTTCTAGACTGTCACAGAGAAGTTTAAAAGTAGGCTTTCCCTCTTTAGAGATCAATTTCCTTTGAAACATAGAGACGAAATGTTTGTTATATAGTTTGTTTATTAAAATCCATTGTTTTCCCTCTTCTTGTAGCTAAGTCCAGGATTATCTTCAGTGTTTATTGTAGTCCTTGCCTGCAGCCAGCAAATTAACATCAGCACAGGTAGCCAGAGAATGCTTCTAATGTGAAAATTAGCACTCTTCTTGGTAGACAAAATTTATTTTCAGTGCTTATCAATTCAGTTCAGTTCAGTCGCTCAGTCATGTCTGACTCTGTGACCCCATGAATTGCAGCACGCCAGGCCTCCCTGTCCATCACCAACTCCCGGAGTTCACTCAGACTCACATCCATCATCAATGGTTATAAAAGTCTCCAAATAGCATCTTTTTCCCTGGTAGGCTTTACATACAACAGAGCAGACCTGTCCTACTCAGGCTGGAACTGAAGGATCATCTCTACAAGAAAGCACTTCTTGAGAATTGAATCTCTGGTTTCTCAGCTACCAAGGGAGTACTTTATGGTTATTATATATATTATGTGTATAATAAGGACACCATATACAATATATATAATAACACCTTATGTATAAGGACTTGTTATTTAGTCGCTAAGTCGTGTCTGACTCTTTTGTGACCCCATGTCCGACTCTTTTGTGACCCCCATGGACTCTAGCCCCCCAGGCTCCTCTGTCCATGGGATTTCTCAGGCAAGAATACCGGAGTGGGTTTCCTTCTCCAGGGCATCTTCCCAACCCAGGGATCGAACCCTCATCTGCCTTAGCAAGTAGATTCTTTTCCATCTGAGCCACCAGGGAAGCTTATTCAAATAAGGACACCTGTTTGCTAATAACTAAATTGAAGGTATCAAAACACAAGGTATTAAAAAGCAAAAAAAGAATGGGAATACAGTGCAGATTGTACATATACACAAATAAGTCCTTGTTCTTGGTAGCTTAACAGACCATAACTTTTTCTAAGTGGCTAAATTGGCTTACAGATTTCGTAGTATTTATTGCATTTCATTTTAATAAGCAATTATTATAGTTAAATAACTAATTACTTTATAGCAGGTGTAACATATATCATGAGGTGTCGTCATTAAAATAACTTTATCGCAGGTTTTTCAGTGTCACAAAGTAATAATCAAAGGCAGAGCTTAAAAGAAGTAAAATGAGTCCCATTAGAGAAGCAAATTAAGATTTCATTTTCAGCGAGACTCCGTATGCTTGAATGCTATATGAATAAATTAGCATAGGCTAGAGACAATAGGTCTATTGAAATGGTTTGTGTTGAATGAGTGACTAGATGGAATATCCTGAGTCCACTCGAGGGTGTATTCCTCCTGCAGGAGCCGGGTGATTAGGATCCTTTTGTCTTTTACTGGTTGACAGGCTGTATAGAGAAGGAGAAGGCATTTTTCAGTCTTAATTTGTGACTGTGCTACAGAAGACGTGATGAGAAGTTTAGAGGGATTAAAAAAACAGGAAACTCCTCATTCTTCTGTGGGTCTGTATGGGGGTAATGTTTAAAATTAAAGATTAAGATCAAGATGTGAAGGTATTGATTTTTATAATGCCGGTAGCTAGGGATGTTGATTCATCTCCTTTTCAGATCAGGAAGTCAAACTGTAATAGGAGTTCACTAGTTCTCCAGGGATATCACTAAATGTACTGTTGATATAAAACATCAAAAGTGAAAGTAACTAAGCAATCAAAGGATTTGCTCCCCAATTACAAATCCTCTCTTTGACTCTACATATATATGTAATCATATATATTTGTATACAGAATCATATATATCTGAATGTATATGTATCTTTGAATATATATAATCTTAGAAGTGGTTGACAGAATCAAAATATTTGAAATATTAGAATTAACGGAAGATTTAACTGTTGTTTATCCCTCTATTTTTGTAATTAAACATTGAGACCAGAGAGTTGAACTGAGTTATTCGGTTTCCATAGTTAATGGTCAGAATAACATTTC
This sequence comes from Oreotragus oreotragus, assembly GCA_006410675.1. Lineage (NCBI taxonomy): Eukaryota > Metazoa > Chordata > Mammalia > Artiodactyla > Bovidae > Oreotragus > Oreotragus oreotragus. The sequence goes on along the minus strand of SJYX01012064.1, from coordinate 354,994 downwards.
CTTAAAGTATAATAATATTTGCATATAAATAATGATCTTTTGACGCCTCTACTTTAAAACTTCAATATAACTCACTGGGAGAAAAAAGGATTTTGGTCTGGCCTGAAATTTCCTCTTTTTATTTACCAGTACAGAGGGTGCATTATTATGTAGAGTAAGAAGTTAATCTGCATTGCTTTTGAAAGTCATCTGCTACTCAGTATAAATATTCTGAACTTCATTATCTTGCCAGTAAAAATGCGATCAGTTTAACATCCACACCCCAATCTAGTTAGCTCCAAATCCCGATCTGCCCAGGCAGGACCTCAGGGCTAGTCCCTTTCCAAGTGATCTCAGGATTTCTGAGTGAACATGACTCACTCAGTAGTACAGCTCTTAAAAATTTCCTCCAGATTCAGATTCTTGATGATCTGCTCTCCCGATTTGTGGCTACTTGGTGTCCAGTGCACTGGTAAAGAATCTGTCTGTAGTGCAGGAGACCCTGGTTTGATACCTGGGTCAGGAAGATCCCAGGAATTGAACCCTGGAGAAGGGCTAGGCTACCCACTCCAGTAGTCATGGTCTTCCCTGAAGGCTCAGACAGTAAAGAATGTGGCTCAGACAGTAAAGCCTGCAATGTGGGAGACCTGGGTTGGGAAGATCCTCTGGAGGAGGGTATGGCCACCCACTCCAGTATTCTTGCCTGGAGAATCCCACGGACAGAGTAGCCTGACGGGCTACAGTCCACAGGATCAAAAAGAACTGGATACAACTAAGCAACTGAGCACAGCACCGGTGTCCAGTGCAGACCTTCAGAGCCCCAGAACATATTCATACACCGCTACTGAATCCTTGAGCTTCAGTAATCAGGCATCATCCATTTTTCTACTTCTTCTCTACACTCTCCCCTAGCCTGCCAAAGCCTCTTCCTTTTCCAGAAAATATTAATAATATAAAGCAAAAGGAAACTTCCAGAGTGCTGTTCATGTCACTTTTGAAAAAGCATTTATGTTCATCTTCATCCAGCCAAGATAACATTTTAAGAAGATTTTGAGATACATTTTACTCTCTGAGAACTGGCACGAATGATGGATCATCATTACTCTAATTAATCATTTCTTGTAAGGATGATGAAGATTTGTGTGGTTTGGCCAAAGTATTGAGCCTCCATTAAGAAATATTTTCTCAATTATTCAACTAAAAACCCATATCTGGAGCAACTTCACAAAGGATAACTTCATTTTAATCTGTACATCTAGTGCCTTACTTTCTATGAGGTCTAAATGGATCTCCAGTTTCTGGGCCATTGACATGGAAAATGATAGTTGGCAGTCAATGGTCATTAGAAAACATTCTTAGGTTGATGCTATAGCATTGGGTAGCCATTACTGTCATGTTGTGAGTGAAAAAGGTAGAATCATGGTATTTTTAAAGTGGAAGGGAACTTAGAAATAATTTTGTTCAACCCCCTTGTCTTATAGATAAAAGCAATCATGTAACAATTTGTCATTTTATATCCAACTTAGAAGTTTTCAATATTCTTCTATAAAAAGAAGACAGACAATCAAATAAGGTACTATTCCTTGAAGAGAGTTTATTTGAGCATCTCGTTTCTATTCCATTTAACCACTGCACTGGTGTATCCGGTGGTAATTCTCTTCCTTGATTTATAACGATCCCAGGTGCATTTTATACTCCATCCATGAAATGACTGAAACATCTAAAAAATAATTCACATTTTAGTAACGAATTCCACAGAAATTCTTTCTTGGATGGGAATATTTTGCAATAAAATGAAATTAGGTAGATAAAGCAATTTCTAAAGTAGTGGGATTCTTAGAGCACTGATAAAATTAGTTGAAGCCTGAATGAGTATCTTGAATGGCTGAGGAGGAGGGGCTCCAAGATAAGAAATTTAACTTTATGTTTTTTTGGATAAATGCAGTAACATTTAAGTTTCTGAAAACTCAATCAGAATGTTCAAATGTACTTCCTACTGATTGCCTTGTTTCTCTTGTATCATGTTAAACCAGCCTTGGATCTTCATGACTCCCCAGTGATTTCCAATTCTTTACCCTTCCTAAGAGCCGTCTGTTGTACTGCCATTCCCACTAGATCTGACATAAACATTTATGTGTGAGTTCATCTCCAGCAGAGACTGTGTCTAGTAAATTCCTGGAACTCTGTACCTCCCACCACTTAGTTACTAAGTGTATTTTTTCTCAAGGTATCTTCTCTGAGAAAGGTTATATTGCAGAGCTAATTTAACTGAAGCTAGCACACAAACTTTTTCTAAGACCTTGGTGATAAAGGTGTTGGTGGTCACTGAGCGCCAAGGATGGGAAGAGTTCTTTTCACAAGTGTTGAAAATCTTCATCTAAACAAACAAAACGGTCATAAGAATTGAAAATATTTATACAGTATTCTTCCCATGAGTCAGATTCAGATAATGAAGATCTACCAAAGGGATTGTATTGACATAGTTTGTTTAAGGGCCGTCAAGGTACCATTGACGCAAATTGGTTATAATTCACTTGAGGATGTTGTGGTGCCTGTGTTCATTATCTTCTGAAGCTGACTTATAAAATCAAACCAGCGTCCTCCTGGACATATTTAATAATGCATTCAAGTAGGCATTTTGCCAAATCCCTTTGAGACAGTATTAAATTGAAAGATATTTTAAACATTCATCTTGATGAATGTCACGTAGGTAACGACCTTGTCCGATTTGCAGAGCCTAGTACACAATGAAGCACTGACTAACAGTGTATTAGAGTAAGATGGGATTCATTTTTCTACATTGGATATTTATTTCCCTCTGTGTGTTATTTCAATTTTATAGAGTTTTTTGTTTTGCTTAAGAAGTTAATACATGTTCACTGTAGAACATTAGAAAAATGCCGAAGAAATGGGGAATAATTTTAAAAATTAACTTGATTCAGAAAAATGACCACTATTTCTATTTTGGTCTCAATCTTTTAAAATGAAATGTATAAATACATATTTATTTTTATATTTTTTATAATTGTTAAATTTAATTTTATTTAAAAATTTGTATCAATCATTATAAAATTAAACAGTACATATTGCTGCATAATGTAATATTTTTATACAATGCATTTAATGGAAATATATAATGTGTGAAGTATTAATGATATGTAAGCAATATAATTTATTTCTCTTTCTATAATTGGGCACTTGTGTGATTTTTCTTTGTTGCTATTATGAGTGATTCTTTGAACATTTGTGTTCTTAAATCCTGGTCTTTTCGTAATTATACAAAATTTAAGCATAAGATCGTCTCTCATGCAAAATTCCTAGAAGCAGACATTTGGATAAAAGGAGAGGAGAACTGTTAACTACTCTTGCCTTGCAGTGTCAAATTTCTCTCCACAAAATTTGATACAATTCTTTCTTCACATTATCAATTTAGGAGAATCTGATTCCTCCTCCTTAGTTAATGTTATCAATTTCTATAATATATTATCAGTTTATAACCTGTGTGTTTCTATGAGAGAAAAATATTTGCTCATGATATTATAATGTCTAAAACATTTAAATAAGTCTTTTACTTTCCCAAAGTAGTATTCGTATGTATAATTTATAGGAAAATGTGATAGTTCCTACTTTTCTTTCTCATCTCATATTGGAATAATTTAACATCAAATATTTACTAAGTGGCTACTGTGTATAACGCCTCACTAGAATAATAATGAACAGAAATGCCAGATTCACGGAACTGGAAAAGGTGTGTATAATTAGGTCTTAGGTTTGGCCCATGATCGGGAAGGCAGACCTCTGGATACAGCCTGGGAACAAGTTGGTCCTCCTGTTAGCGGAAGTGGTACTTTATGACACACCTGGAACAGCACAGTTGGGACCAATCAGAAGGGACAAGATTGTTAGATAGTCAGCTAGGGGATTGGGCTTCCCTGGTGGCTCAGCGATAAAGGAATCCACCTGCCAATGCAGAAGACACGAGTTCGATCCCTGGGAAGATCCCCTGGAGAAGGAAGTGGCAATCCACTCCAGTATTCTTGCCTAGGAAATCCCATGGACAGAGGAGCCTGGCAAGGCTACAGTCCATGGGGTCACAAAGTGTCAGACACAACTGAGCAACTGAACAACAACAAAGCTTGGGGATTGCAGAGCAGAGGCCTGAGGGTGCTCAGTGAGCTACATCCTTGAGAAATACCTACATCTTGCCTAGAGAAATAACAGCCCTATTTTTCAAGGTCAATGCTCAAATTCTCGTTGTTATTAATTTTTCTTATTTTAGAAAATGCCATTGGATACTCTGCTCACAAAATACATATTAAATTAAAGCACTATGTATGTAGTAAATGTAAATATCTTTAATACTACTTTAATACTGTAACTACTCTTCAGATCCCTTTTATACATAATAAAATAGCCATCTTTGGTATCCTTTATCTTAGCCACTTTGGCATTATAATCATCTTCCTTGTTCTGAAGCCAATTTTATTTCTAGAAGTTGGAATTACTTTGTATGATGAAGTACTAATAGTAACTTTACCAACATGGAAAGTGTAGAGAATTCCTCTGGGGCTCCAAAAGAGTTTTGCTCTTTTAACCTTTAACTTTATAGACACTAAACTACTTTAAAGTACCAAAATATATAAAATTAACAATGCGTTTATTTGTAAATAGGCAAGAGTGCATGGTGGGCCCTTCAAAATAACATCTTTATTTTCTGTAGCAATTCACAAATCACTTGGCATACAATACTTCATATAGTTATGGCAAAATAATTCACAATTTACATATAAGGAAACTGAGGCTCAGAGAAATCAAGCTATTTGTCATAAGTACACAGCCTATAAGTAGCATAATCACAGCCAAATACACACTACTATGTATAAAATAGATGACTAATGAAAACCGACCGTATAGCAAGAACTCTCCTCATTGTTTGGTGGTGACCTAAATAGGAAAGAAATCCAAAAAAGAGAGGCTTCCCTGGCAGCTCAGATGATAAAAATCTGCCTGCAATGCGGGAGACCCGGGTTCAGTCCCTGGAGTGGGAAGATCCTCTGGAGAAGGGAATGGCTACCCACTCCAGTATTCTTGCCTAAAAAATTCTATGGACGGAGGAGCCAAGAGTCAGACATGAATGAGCAACTAACACCAACACAGGGAACTCTACTCGTTGCTCTGTGGGGACCCAAATAGGAAAGAAATCCACAAAAGTGGGGATAGGTGTTCAAAGAGTTGATTTACTTTGTTGTGCCACAGATGCTAACACAACACTGTGGAGCAACTATAGAGAAAGTCGCTCAGTCCTGTCTGACTCCGTGAGACCCCAAGGACTGTAGCCTGCCAGGTTCCTCTGTCCATGGGATTATACAGGCCGGAATACTGGTGCGGATACTTCAATCTGAAAAAAAGAGATGATTATAATGTATTTAAAATATCAATATGTATATTGAATATATAATATAAATAGTACATATTTATAAAATAGATTATAAAATTTTATGTTTATTCCTATATTTATATATCATATAATTATGATATTTAATATATATGTAATATATATCTAGAAAGAGCTTTAATATAAGATATTAATGTATTTTGCCTGGAGAATCCCACGGATGGGGGAGCCTGGTGGGCTGCCGTCTATGGGGTCACACAGAGTCGGACATGACTAGAGTGACTTAGCAGCAGCATTAACGTATTTAAAATGGTATTATATATAAAATTATATCTATATCTGTATCTATATTCTATTGGTTATGTTTCTTAGAGAACCCTGTCTCATATAACCATAAACATCCTTATTTTCTGGTTGTGCTGGATGGAATGATGATCCTTCCACCAATATTCACATTTTAATCCTAGAAGCCTGTCAGTGACCTTATCAGGAGGGAGACTTTGCCAGAATGATAAATTTAAGTGTCTCCATATGGAGAGATTATGCTGGTAGTCCCTAAATGTAATCACAAGGTTCCATATAGGAGAGAGAGGGAGGGAGATTGATTACAGGAGAAGATGATACTGTGATGACAGAAGCCAGACACCAGGCACTGGTTTTGATGATGGAGTGGGGTCCCCCTGCCAAGGAACGTAGCTGGCCGCTAGAAGAGGGGAAAGGCAAGGAAATGGATTTCCCCCTTGAGTCTCTAGAAGGAACCAGCCCTGCCTTCAGACTGCCTTCAGTCCAGTGAGACTGATTTTGGACTTTTGAGTTCCAGAACTGTAAGAAAATAAACTTGTTTTGTTTGAAGCTATTAAGTTTGTGGCAATTTGTTACAATAGTAATAAGAAAAAAAAAATTGTAGGAAAGTAGGAAATAATAGGAAAATAATTGCTATTATAATAGTAATAGGAAATAATAAGTGATGAAAACTATTCTGGACTTAGTTTTCTTCTCTCCTGATAAAATTCCTCTACTCTGTGTCTCTCAGGCATTTCACAAGGTGCATTTGCTTCTGGACATCCCAATCCCATGATTTTGAGAGGCCATCTTTTACAGAAAGTCATGTGGATAGGGCCAGGTGTGAGTCCCGGGGCTTGATGAAAGCCTTTCTCAAAGCTTCTGGAATGGTTCCAGGGAAAGGCAGTTAAGGATCTGTGGGTCTGGTTGGGCTCCAGACAAGTTTGCCTGTGCACCCGTGACACTGTGTTCCTCTCAGCACACGGTGGTCAGTCCTTAGGAGGGAATAAGGCAGCCTGAATCTTGGCCCTTGGTCCCCTGCGCACTCACACATCTGTATATACAAGCTGATGATGGACAAACCAAGAGAGCAAGCCATATTCTCTGTGAAATATCCCTACAAAGTGCAGTAAATTTCTAGAATCATTTGATCAGAAGAGAGACATCTAAAATGATGAAACCCAGAAATTGTCCAGGGAACAAATTTAGCAGAATTTAAGAGTAAGTTCTTTGGTTCATTTTTAACAGACCAGAGGTAAAAAGAAAAAAAAAAAAAAGTCTAACACCCACAGCTTGGGAATCTATGCTTTATTCCCCCTGGGCGGCATCCCTAGGCTTTTCTCAGGTCAGAACTCACAAGAGACTGCTGACCACGAGCCAGCTGCTCTTTCCCGGCAGGTGGGCTGGCCACAATGAGGCAGACGTATCAGCGAGGAAATACCAACTCTCACCTCTTTTTTGCTGGCTTAAGACTTGTTAGTTGCTTGATCAGCTAAGAAATCTAAATTGCAAAGCGCAGAGTCTATACTTCTGGATAATAATCTGTTTACCCCTGGGAGCCCTGTCCTTTGCTTGACTCATCTGCTGCTCTGCCTTGTTCTTCTTTGAGTCACAGTCTACTTGAGATGACATAGCCTCTTAAAAAGTCTTTTTCCACTTATGTATTTATTTATTTATTTATTTATTTTTTATTTTTTGTATTTATTTATTTTTTTACACGAACTCCCAAACATGAACCCCCCTCCCACCTCCCACCCCACATCTTCCCTCCAGATCATCCCCATACACCAGCCCCAAGCATCCTGCATCCTGCATTGAACATAGACTGGCAATTCATTTCTTACATGATAGTATACATATTTCAACGCTATTCTCCTTCGGCTGTGCTGGGTCGTGGTCGCTGCATGGGCTTTTCTCTAGCTGCAGTGAGTAGGGGCCCCTGTCTCATTGTGGGGCACGGGCTTCGCACTGTGGTGGCTCGCTTGCTGCAGAGCACAGGCTTTAGGGTGGGCAGCCTTCAGCAGCTGTGGCTCATGGGCTCAGCAGTTGTGGAATATGGGCTTCCTTGCTCCATGGCATGTAGGATCTTCCTGGATCAGGGATCAAACCCATGTCTGCTACACTGGCAGCCAGATTCTTTATCGCTGAACCCCCAGGGAAGCCTGACATAGCCTCTGGAAGTGACTTTTCTGGGTTGCTCTGACTTGCCGAGATTTCAGGATACAGAATATTTACCTTTGACTCACAGCTCTCTGTTTTCCTTTGAACATGGGCTAGGAGCAAACCTAACAATTACAGTAGTCAATCATTACTCATTTTGAATCTCCTAAGAACTGTGGTCAGTCAGCTTATAAGTTGTTGGATGAGTTCTTTCTTTGAAGTCTCCTTAGAAGGAGATTGAAATAAGCCTCAGAAAGGCAGTTCTGGGCATCTTCTATGGTTGAGATAAAGTATTTGAATCCTGCATAATTGGTTTATTTTCCCAGATTATCATCAGCTGAAAGGCTATAGACTTCTGTTGGGCTCTGCAATTAGTTTATCAGGTTTGATCAGAAATAGACACGGAGGGGACATAGTCTATGCTCGGGCTAGATTCTGATGACATGTGGAAGAAGAGTAGGTCACAGAAAGGATCTCAGGCTGCAGTGTCTGCAGTGAGCACTGGGTTTCGCCTGTGACAGGGCAGCTGGAGAGCGTGACGTCCTGTGGAACACCTGGGAGGAGAGCTTTGAAGGAGAAGGTCAACACCTCTATTTTATTTGTACTGGCTTTTTACTCAATGCCCTGATTTTTGGCTCTTCCTGATCTCTGTCTCCTATCACTGTTTCTTGCTCCTTGGTATTGGAGGGGACAGGCAGGTGAGAGAAAGCACAGGAAAAAGGGGAATGAGATGTGTGGATAAGGCTGACCTCTGGGAAAATTTCTTTTTACCAACTAATGTGTAGATAACTCAGCTTGTGCACACAGTGATGAGGGCAGCAACCCAAGTGGATTCACCAGACATTCCCATTCTCAGTTCCCCGAGACATTTGGAATTATTGCCAGTGGTTATCAATTGATACGTGCCATGAACATTGCTATTGTTCATAGACTGAATAAATAATGTTTGCCATTTACTGGTGCTACGTTTCAAATTTAACAGAATATAAATTTACTTTTAAATGCTAGTAAGTTTACATGAAGGGACTTCATGTAAGTTTACATGAACTATTACTTTTTTATTCTTCACTTGTTCTCCAGTTTACCATAGTAAAATAATAGTACCATTATGTAGACATCTGGAAAACAAAGATTTTTTTCTTCAAATTTTATAAAAATCAGTTCAGTTCAGTTGCTCAGTCATGTCCGACTTTTTGTGACCCCATGGACTGCAGCGCGCCAAGCCTCCCTGTCCATCACCAACTCCCGGAGTTTACTCAAACTCATGTCCATTGAGTCAGTGATGCCATCCAGCCATCTCATCCTCTGTCGTCCCCTTCTCCTCCTGTCTTCAATCTTTCTCAGGATCAAGGTCTTTTCAAATGAGTCAGCTCTTCACATCAGGTGGCCAAAGTCGGAGTTTCAGCTTCAACATCAGTCCTTCCAATAAACATTCAGGACTGATTTCCTTTAGGATGGACTGGTTGGATCTCCTTGCAGTCCAAAGGACTCTCACGAGTCTTCTCCAACACCACAGTTCAAAAGCATCAATTCTTCAATGCTCAGCTTTCTTTATAGTCCAGCTCTCACATCCACACATGATTACATGACTATTCCAAAGCCTTTGACTGTGTGGATCACAATAAACTTGGAAAACTTTGAAAGAGATGGGAATACTAGACCACCTGACCTGCCTCTTGAGAAACTTGTATGCAGGTCTGAAAGCAACAGTTAGAACTGGACATGAAACAACAGACTGGTTCCAAGTAGGAGAAGGAGTACGTCAAGGCTGATATTATCACTGTACTTACTTAACTTCTGTGCAGAGTACATCATGAGGAACGCTGGGCTGGTGAAGCACAAGCTGGAATCAAGATTGCTAGGAGAAATATCAATAACCTCAGATATGCAGATGACACCACCCTTATGGCAGAAAGTGAAGAACCAAAGAGCCTCTTGATGAAAGTGAAAGAGGAGAGTGAAAAAGTTGGCTTAAAGCTCAACATTCAGAAAACAAAGATCATGGCATCTGGTCCCATCACTTCATGGCAAATAGATGGAGAAACAGTGGAAACAGTGGCAGACTTTATTTTTTGGGCTCGAAAATCACTGCAGATGTTGACTACAGCCATGAGTAGACAAATTCTGACATCTTCAAAGGACCAAGTGTTTTGTTGGATAAACAGAGCCGTAACTTCCTCCAATACAGTAGATATTCTGTCCACACAATATCAACTTGTCGTTGGAGATGGGGGAGTGTGTAATTTGCTCAGTTCTATCTTGCCACCGCAAAGATTTGAAATGATGGACCGGTGTTACAGTTTAGTTACAGCTCAGAGTTTTATTTGGCAACCAAAGATTAGTACACCCTCAAGGCGTGAGGGCTGGCAACCCCAAAGGAGGGGCCTCAATCCATCTTGGCTCCCTTCTTTTATTCATTTGTCTCCTCCCCGCTGAACCTGCCCTGTGCAAACTGGGCTACACAAGAAGTGGGTGTGTTTGTTTCACCTGAAGTTCTCACTTCGGTCTGCAGGTTTTCTTTTGTTCTGTTTTCCTAGGCGTTCCCTTTCTTTGTCTTTTAGGTACTGCCATTTTGGACTCCTTTTTCATATTCTAACTACCTACCATTCCCCCCCCGCAAGAGATGGGAGGCCCATTTCTTTGGGAGCAGGGCTGTTGAGGTCTCCCTGGCTAATTCCTGCTGAGCTGGGGTGGCGAGGGGCACTGGGCCTCCCCCTCTTGCTAGTCCCAAGCCTCAGAGTCCTTACAGCAGTGTCCATCTAAGGGTGAGGGTTATTTTCTGTGGTCGGCTGTCATTGTATATATCCTTGTTGAACTGGCACTGAATGTTGTAGCTTGTTGACTTGGGAAGAGACAAAATGGGTTAGACAGTTGATAATACATGGAACAATCATAAGCAGCATTATTATGGTGATAACAGGGATTAATAGGGCATTAGCCAACTCCAAATTCCCCCTCACCAGGAGAAGGATCCCCCAAAGAGAGATTGTAGCCACCCAGAGAACTCTCCAGCTTGTTCTTTGAGATTCTGTAGGATCTGAGTATTTTTCTTCTTCCTATTCTAACTACCTAACAGATGTGTTTTGTTCTTTCATTAAAATATACATTTGAGAGTTCACCTATTAACTTTCAAATTCAGTGGTTTACCATCAGGTAATGGTGTCATTTGTAATTAAAATATAAACAAAATTTTTCTCTTTATAAAAATAGCATAGGTTGAAAAGGGGGACATTCTTCACTATTCTGCCACTCAGGATATTTACTATTAATCTCTGGGTGTGTATCCTTCTATAACTTTTAAAATATCCATGCTTATATATATATTTTTTTAAGAGATTTTGTCGGGGTTCTATATATAGCTTTTTGTCTTTTTTCTTTGATTTACCAATTTAGGATTAACGTCTTTCTATGAGAAGACATCTTGTTAAAATTTGGAATTCCCTATTAATTAATTTGCAAAAGAATCTGTGATTGAGGTAAATCCAAGTTTCTAGAGAGCAGAAAGAAATTCTTGTTTTCCTTTGAAAGCATGCCTGGAAGGTATGACAAGTTAAGATGATGGCACAGATTTTTTTCTAACATGTCTCTCTTCCAACTAAATAATTATGATTTCTTTCTTGCTGCATGTTCTTTTATGCTTTTATTCTCAGTCTGTGATTAAAACCTCTTTAATTAAAAACTAGAGAAATCACTCTAATTTAGGATTCATTCAAAATTTACTGGCCTGCACTTAATTCTCATCTTTCACTGCTTGCGTCCATTTACTAGGGTGATTTTTAGCATTACATATCTTCCTCTCCTGAAAATAAAAGTTTTTTTCCAAAGCCTATTTAAAAGGCCCTGAGGATTGCATAGATATCAAACAGCGCATTAATATTTCACATTTTAACTTAAATGAGATAGACACTTGCAAACCAAATTTCCTTTAATAAAAACACAAGCTTGAAAATTACAGACTCTATAATATTTCCCTGGCTATAACCTCAGGAGGGGCAAAATGCATCTTCATAGGATAAATGTTAGACTGTAAGAATAATGAAATGAGTCCAGAGGAGAATAACAGAATAATTAAAGGCTTAGACAATAATATCTAAAGAGCAAATAACAGAATTATATTTGTTGCCTTGGTAAAATGGCTGTTAGTGATTATAAACAGAGTTTACAATGGCAAATTGAATATTGACCACTGTTCACCAATATGAAGGATGAAACAAGAACTAGAAGCCTTAAAGGTCTAAGTCATACCACTCTAAAAGATTTTTTTTTCCAAGAACAAAAATGTCATTTATTAGAAAGATAGCAAAGTTGATGGAAAGTGTATTGGATCAGCAGTGAGGAGATCTGAGTTCTGTTTGGGCACTGCCTCTGACTCATCAGGCAATCCTTCATACATCCTATTATCTCCCTGGATGAGAATTTACCATCTTTTAAGTAAAAAAAATGGATCTTAGATATTGATAATATTCCATCAGCCCTGACCTGCTCCAATCAGGATAATATCATTCTTGTCCACTGTGGCAGAGATCATCAGTTACCTTTCCCACCATCTGTCTTCCCCTTCCACCTCAGAAACAAATCCTAATCATTTTAGCTGGCATAATTTTTCCTAGAATAAAAAGCTGTATACCTTTGTTTCCCTGTATTGCAGTGTGGCTATGTAACTAGGGACTATAGTAGTAAGTGAAGTGGATGCAGATGAGTTGCATGGGACCCTGGGAAGTTAGATTTAAGGGAGTTAACCTGGCTTCAAGGGGGTCTCATTTTTTGGTCTCCTTTAGACACAAGACTCACATGAGCTGGCTTAAACTTCAGAAATCACCTTAGACCATTAGGTAATCTTGAGAATGGAAGCAATTGTCTAGCTAATGGAACAAAGATGACATCCTGGGTCTCCTTAATGACACCACGGAGTCACCATACATGCCGTGGTCTCTGTTCTGTGTTTTTGTACATGCGACAGAAGTTTTATCTATCTTTGTTAGGCACTGCTAATTGCTTTCCTCTTAAAGCTGCTGCTGCTGCTAAGTCACTTCAGTCGTGTCCGACTCTGTGTGACCCCATAGACGGCANGTTTTCTTTTTATTAACCTGTTAATTACTTAGATTTTTTTTTAACTTTCCATAAAATATGTGTGCGTTGTGTGCTGTCTCTTATACACATCTAGATGTGTATAAGAGACAGCTGTGTGACCCCATAGACGGCAGCCCACCAGGCTCCCCCATCCCTGGGATTCTCCAGGCAAGAATACTGGAGTGGGTTGTCATTTCCTTCTCCAATGCATGAAAGAGAAAAGTGAAAGTGAAGTCGCTCAGTCTGTCCGACTGTTAGCGACCCCATGGACTGCAGCCCACCAGGCTACTCCGTCCATTGGATTTTCCAGGCAAGAGTACTGGGGTGGGGTGCCGTTGCCTTCCCCGCCTCTTAAAGCAGCTATATCAAATTCTAATGGATGCAGTCAATCAAATGTGATTATTGTTGATTTAAAATAACTACAGCTAGCAATTATTTTGCACTTAGTAGATGCCAAACATTGTGCTAAAGGTTTTATGGACATTGCCTGATTTGATTTGTCCAATACAAATACTTATGAGTTGGGTATTATTATCTATAATTTACAACTAAGAGAATGGAAACTTAGAAAGATTAAATAGTAGCCACAGAATCATCATGGGGCTCAAAAACGACCCAGCCTGGATTCTAAACCAGTTTGGGATGATTCCAAAGCTTGTTCTCTCATTGTCATTAGTTTCATGCAGTCCTTCTTCTCTGTGAGTAAAAGATGTACAAGGAGCACCATGTTAGCTGATATTTTGAGAGAGCCTTATAGAATTATTTAAATGTAGATGACATGACATTCAATCTATTTCCTAAGCAAAAGTAGGAAACAAAGATCCATTATACCTGCAGTAATACATGTAATCAAGATTGCCGGGAGAAATATCAATAACCTCAGATATGCAGATGACACCATCCTTATGGCAGAAAGTGAAGAGGAACTAAAAAGCCTCTTGATGAAAGTGGAAGAGGAGAGTGAAAAAGTTGGCTTCAAGCTCAACATTCAGAAAACAAAGATCATGGCATCCGGTCCCATCACTTCATGGGAAAATAGATGGGGAAACAGTGGCAGACTATATTTGGGGGCTCCAAAATCACTGCAGATGGTGACTGCAGCCATGAAATTAAAAGACGGTTACTCCTTGGATGAAAAGTTATGACCAACCTAGACAGCATATTGAAAAGCAGAGCCATTACTTTGCCGACTAAGGTCCGTCTAGTCAAGGCTATGGTTTTTTCCTGTGGTCATGTATCTGTCTCTTATACACATCTTTTTATTCTTCACTTGTTCTCCAGTTTACCATAGTAAAATAATAGTACCATTATGTAGACATCTGGAAAACAAAGATTTTTTTCTTCAAATTTTATAAAAATCAGTTCAGTTCAGTTGCTCAGTCATGTCCGACTTTTTGTGACCCCATGGACTGCAGCGCGCCAAGCCTCCCTGTCCATCACCAACTCCC
>SJYX01012064.1:291228-340338 GCA_006410675.1 Oreotragus oreotragus | reverse complement strand
GACTCGATGGACGTGAGTCTGAGTGAACTCCGGGAGTTGGTGATGGCCAGGGAGGCCTGGCGTGCTGCGATTCATGGGGTCGCAAAGAGTCGGACACGACTGAGCAACTGAACTGAACTGAATACAGGTAATAACTATCCCAAAACCTTACTCAGACAAACATTTTACCTTTATAAGAGATTTTTATAAATGGAAATAACATTCCTTGATATCAAAGATTATGTTGGGGATTAAACACAATGAAATATATACAGTTCATAGTGGAACACCAGGTACACAGTAGGTTCTCAACAAATGACACCAGACAGCATTATTATTTACAGAGTCCACAGTGATGATGTGAAAATCTAAAGGAATCGGAAATATTAGGTGCAGATGTAACCTCTGCAACTTGGTAATTACATGAACACAGTTTAGTCATTTAACCTTGAGGCACTTAATTTTCTAAGGAACGGGTAACTTATTTTACAGAATTGTAATTAGAGGTAATGTTTTTCAAGTGCCCATTCCAATGCTTGACATGTCCTAGAATCCCAGCAAATGGAAGTATTCATATTAGCATGATTCTGATTCTCAAAGGACTCTAATAAACTCATTTGCCAACAGTAATTTTCTCATACGTTTATCAGCTCACATGGAAGAGTGTTTGCTCTGGGGTGTGGCTGAGCGACAGCAGCGTGTGTTTGTAGTTCAGAGGCTGCTGTGCAGAGGTTTCTATCGGAGCAGACAGTTGAACTGCGAGCCGAGGCAGACAGTGCACCGGGCCATTCCGCTGTCCCTGCCAAGCTGCTGAGGAATTCAAGTTTGTCTCCCCCGATTATTATTTCTGTGCATGCCTTGATCTCTTTTCTGCCTTTGCCCTGTAGCCAAGGTCATCCCAATCTCAGTAGGCCAAAAGGAGACTGGTGCTTGCTGGAAACACAGGGCATAAGTATCATGGGAAGGATGCACCGCCCGGCTAGATGAGACTTTACAGAGTGGTTGTTCATGTATTTCTATTTATCATTCTTTTGGCAAATGTTCATTCTTTTGAAAAGTTTTTCTCATAAGAATCAAATAATAGAGTATAGAATGCAAACAAAGGTTTTCTTATAAAAATATTACTTATTTCTTTCCAACATTGACCGTGCATTTAGAACTCTATCGGAAGGTTGTCCCCAGCTATTTAGAGTACATGGCTCTCCAAGCCTCACACAAAGTCCTGAACTAGGAGAAATGTTTCTCTATCTCTCCTGATTCCTTTCCCCTCCCTGTCAAGTTTTATCTGAGATTAAAATATTTACATACCTTTTTTTCATTTAAAAATTTCCAAATTTTCCCACATCCTGCATGGAAAAAAAAAAAGTGACTCTAAACTCTCGCTTCTAGGCTGCTCGTGATGAAGAATCCTCTGGAAGCTCTGGAGGACAGGTGCTTGTCGTCTAATGTTACACAGCTCTCCTCTCAACTTACCGCCCCAGGAAAGGAATTTTCGCCAGAGCAGGAGGGAGCTGAGGAAGTCTGGGCGATCCATGACAAACCATCTGAAATCATTTTCGCAGGCAGCGGAATAAACACCTAGCCAGACATTACGTTGCTTTTCAGAGAGGTGAGCCCTTTCCTGTTTCCTAACTGCCATCTAGAAAACTCTAAACAAAAATTAAGCTGTTGATGCATGCATGAAACCTTAAAGCAAGAAATAGTTCTTTTTTAAAAGGAAGCCATTTTGGGGGGTGGAGGGAGTGGAGTTGGGGTAGGTCTGAGTGAGTCATTAAATTGTGGCTTTGAAACCAAGGTCAGTTTTCTTTGATGATAAAGTATGTGTAAATCAGAAAGGCTGAGATTACTAGAAAAGAAAAAAAAATGTGTAGAGGATTGAGTGGTTTAATTGTGCTTACGTTCTTTTTTTATAACTGCATTCTTTGAAGGCAAATGTCAAGTTCTGTTTAGATTTTGCAGAGAAAACTTTCAGAAAACCTAGCTTACTTGAAGTATTTCTCTCCCTCTGCTTTTTCTGCTACCATTACTCCTGCCACCCCTGCAAGGATGACATTAAAAACGGCAATGATGTTAGCTTAAGGGCTGCTAGACAGGGCCCTGGGAGTGCAAACTATGCTTCCGACATTCAGTTCAACACCTGCCATTATTTCCAAGGGTGTTATTGTCATATCTCTCTGATTACTTCTTCCTTTGGTCTCTCATAGCAATTTGTGTGTAACACTATTGTATGTAACACTATCAAATCACTATTTAACTAGCTGTTTATGTGTCTTCCGTACACACAATTTTTTTTTTTTTTTAATCAGATAGCACTATTTCAGCAAAATTTTTTGTTTCCAGGGACTGGACTAATGCTTGGTACGTGCATGTATACTAAGTCACACCTGTCA
Organism: Oreotragus oreotragus; assembly: GCA_006410675.1. Lineage (NCBI taxonomy): Eukaryota > Metazoa > Chordata > Mammalia > Artiodactyla > Bovidae > Oreotragus > Oreotragus oreotragus. The sequence goes on along the minus strand of SJYX01012064.1, from coordinate 337,969 downwards.
TGTCTAGCTGTTTGCGACTCTCTAAACTGAAGCCCACCAGGCTCCTCTGTCCATGGGATTCTCCAGGCAAGAATGCTGGAGTGGTTTGCCATGCCCTCTAGGATCTTCCTGACCAAGGGATGGAACCCTTACATCTCCTGCATTGGAGGATGAGTTCTTTACCTCTAGTGCCACCTGGGAGACCCAACTTGGTACATAGTAAGTGTGTATTAAATTTTTTATTGATTGAATGAAAGCTCTCTAGGCCATGCTCTTCACTTGTAGACAGAGAACCTTAGGGTGTAATTGGATTTAACATTTGATCTTTGGAAAACACTTAGTGAAAGTGTTCCAACAGCGCTCTTTAATAGAATAAATTTAGTGTGACATGTAAGAGTGTATTTAACCCCCAAATTAGCTTCCTAATCCATGATGAGGTATCACAGCAGGTTGTATCTGGATGTGCTGTATTGGCTCACTCTGGGTGTGATATCAAACCATGTCCCTCCATTTCTCCCCTTCTCAGATGTTCTGTGGAGCCCCTGTCAGAAGTTTAGGGCCAAAAGGAGGGCTGGGCACAGTGTTCCACTTCCACAGAGCGTCTCTATCTCGAGCAGAGACCGTAACCTTCATCAGGCCCACCAGCTTATACCATTAAATCCTTGCTGGTGATTTTCTCTGTTTGCACTTCAGGCTCTTTAATAAATACAGCACTCCATGTGCAGCTCTGCGTCTTGGAGCTGGTGAGTCCGGGTGAGCTGGGTTGCTCCTGCCACTGCTGGTAGGCTGACGTCCCAGAGGGCATCTACTGCTTGCTGAATTAGCCATGTCTGCTGAGTCCAGCCTGTATCAGCCGATGCACTGAAGGCACGCCTATGTGGCAGCTGAGTGCTGCTTACCCACGAAACTTCCCTGATAGCTCAGTTGGGAAAGAATCTGCCTGCAGTGCAGAAGACCCCGGTTCAATTCCTGGGTTGGGAAGATCTGCTGGAGAAGGGATAGGCTACCCACTCCAGTATTCTTGGGCTTCCCTTGTGGCTCAGCTGGTAAATAATCTGCCTGCAATGCAGGAAACCTGGGTTCAATCCCTGGGTTGGGAAGATCCCCTGGAGAAGGGAAAGGCTATCCACTCCAATATTCTGGTCTGGAGAATTCCATGGGCTGTATAGTTCATGGGGTGGCAAAGAGTCAGACATGACTGAGCGACCTCTTTCTCGGGCTTCCCAGGTGGCTCAGATGGTAAAGCATCTACCTACAATGCAGGAGACCCAGGTTCAATCCCTGGGTGGGGAAGATCCCCTGGAGAAGGAAATGGCAACCCATTCCAGTGTTCATGCCAGGAAAATTCTGTGGACTGAGGAGCCTGGTGGGCTACAGTCCACGGGGTCGCAAAGAGTTGGACACAACTGAATGACTTCACTTCACTACACTACTCAGGAACAGAAGCATTTATTCTACCAACTTCTAGGAGTGTTGGCAGCTGAAGGGTTTGCAAGCCGTTGTTACAACTGCATCACAGTTGAACTCTTATCCACTCAATCCTACTTCCTTCAATTCTCCCTGGGGTATTGGTCCCATAAACTCTCTGAGTACAAATCTCCATCTCAGATAGGTTTCCCAGAGAACCTCACCTAAGACAGGTAGGAACTCAAATCTACATACCTATTGAGACTTCATGGTAGATGTAGGGAATAAACGTTGGAGAAAGGGAATGGAAGTCAGTACCTTATAGACACATGACAAATAGTTCTGCAGGCTTTTGTTCATCTGGGTCCCTGAATTCTCCCAGGCTCCAGTGGGAACACTCTGACATCAGCTATGATCAAAGTCCTAGCCTTTCATGGGCTGAGAGCCTGTAATCATTACCACAGGGAATGTCCTGAGCTGAGAGTCATCAGGCATTCATAAAAATCCATCTTTGGAAATCACAATAGGGAAATAAAAAAGCAAAATTCTTAACATCAAGTAAACTTGAGCTCAAATCTTTACTCTTGTAATCATGAGGTCAATAATTCTAGGTTACTTATTTCGCCATTCTGAGTTTCCGTGTGTTTGTTAGATGGTGGTGTTGATGATCATAATAATAATGGGCTTCCCAGGTGATGCTAATGGTAAATAATCTGCCTGTGAATGCAGGAGATGTTAAGAGATGTGGGTTTGATCCCTGGTTCTGGAAGATTCCCTGGAGGAGGAAATGGCACTCCACTCCAGTATGCTTGCCTGAAGAATCCCATGGACAGAGGAGTCTGGCAGGCTACAGTCCATGGGGTGGTAAACAGTTGGAGCACTCTACTACTACTACTAAAGACCATTTAAAATAATGCTTGTGATGTTTAAAACAGAAAGCTCATGCAAAGTATACAATTCCTGACATATTGAAAGCACATGGGATTTTTAATTAAGAAATTCTAATTCTAGGCTTGAATGTACCATTTCAGTCAGTTCGGTCGCTCAGTCATGTCGACTGTACTGTTTATTCTCTGCTTGAATGTACTATTTATTCTCTGTTTAAAGGCTTTATGGGAGGATTTCCCTGATGGTCCAGTGGCTGAGACTCTGTGCTCCCAATTCAGGGAGCCTGGTTCGATTCCTGGTCAGAGAACTAGATCCAGCGTTTCACCTGATTTTATATTTTTAAAAAGACTTTGTAGGATGGCTTAATAATCATCATCTCAAGATAAAGGTTTACAGCTTTTGTTGTAGAAACCTCTTCTTTACAACAGACCCAGAATCTTCGGCAGCAGTTTCTCTCCCCTTCTGCTTATGGCGATCCATGTTTTATATGAATGTTCTAGCTTGTTCATATTTTCCTTAACCTAAAGTTATGAAAATTTATTCAGATCCTCAGTGAGTTAACCAAACTTCAAAGAGAATATTTTCGTCTCTGTTCAATAGGTTCTCTGTAAAGTAGTGGGGCGGGGGTGGGGGAAGCCTTATGATGAAACCCACGAAAACTAATGTTTATCTCAGGCTTTCCTCAACTTTGAACGTTGTGCTACTTCTAAGGCAATCAAAGGTTTCCAAGCAAGTTTATACCCACACCGTTTTAGAACTCTGAAATTTCCTGTGTGGCATCTTTAGACTGGCCTGAGTACAGTTTTTGTGCCCACGCAAAGGGCATATGGTTGGATGGCATCACTGACTCCATGGGCATGAGTCTGAGCAAGCTCTGGGAGTTGGTGATGGACAGAGAGGCCTGGCGTGCTGCAGTCCATGGGGTCGCAAAGAGTCGGACATGACTGAGCCCCTGAACTGAAAGGGCCTATGAGCACCCCGATCCTCGATGGCACATGCTTCTCATTTTACGCGACTCCCCACCCAGTCCTGGGCAGATCCCCAGCCCCTGGCATTCCAAGCAAGCAGATGGCACCTGCTCTCTCTTCGCTCTTGGGCAGTAAGTGGTGTGGTCGCTACCTCCTCACTGGGGCCGCCTTTTCCTGTCAGGGCCCCGTCCTCTGGTTTCCTCATTCCCTCTTAGAGGTGGGTTCATCTGGCTTTCTCCCTGATTTAAGTGTTATGAAGCAGAAGCCATCGGCTTGGTCTCAAAGCCCTGGGCAGGCCCTTGCCAACCAGCTCAGCTCCACAGACCCGCTGATGTCTGCCATTCCCAGCATACTCCTCCTCTTCTTAAAAACACCGTATACATGGCTTACCAGGAAGTAAAATGACTAATATGTATGGGACTATCTTTTGAGTGTGATGGCAAATATGAGTGAGATAAGGGTTAAATATTTACCCTAGACAGAACTTTGGAGTTTTCATACTCTGATGTATAATGGGTGGGCGGAGGTGAGGGAAAGGAAGTGAGGGAGTGGTGATGAAGAGAGCAAAGCAGGAAACTCCTGTAGATCTGCCTCCTGCAGGTGCTCGTGACCCAGATCTGGGCAGAGCTGGGCAGCAAACCAGCTCTTCATTCAGACAGGCTATATCCTGGCTGGTCCTCTGCTCTTGCCTTTTCATTAGGTATGCACAGAGTAAGCTTTTTCTCTGGTGCCCTGGGCATTTAGCAAGCTGGTTCAACCTCCACACCACCCCTCTGCTCTTCCCCCATTTTTTGTTTGTGTTTTTTAAGCATGAACTGAAATGTAGAAAGAGATTCCTTTTTTTGGAAGTGAGTTCTTTTCACAAGGTGAGTTTTTGCCCATTACCCACCAAGAGGAGGACAGTTTGAGCAAATGATCACCCTTAATTAGGAAAAGAATGAAACTCATAATGACAACAGGCAATATGAGTAATTAAAATTATTTTAGCAAACTATTGATTTCTTTTAAATTAAAATGTGCCCAGAAGCTTATTTGTATTTTATATATATTCAAATGACTTTTTGGTTATTCAGTTTTTCTCATTTTAAACCACATGTGAGCTGACTTTTCCATTTATGCTGGAGGATGTTTGATATCTCAGAATAATAATTGAGAATGACCCATAAATACTTTAAATTTATGAACCTATCTCTTACTAGCTAAACCACAATTTCTTCAGTGTTATAGCTGGGGAAAAACAAAGTAGAATTCTAGAGAAAACAGTTCTTGGCTTACGTTCTTATGTTCAGCAGCCTTATTATTGTCGAGAGTCCCCAAAATTAAAATGCAAAACTAAGCTTCTTGGCTCGGCTTGCTTACTTAACCTTAACAAAATAGAAGGGTCTGTTTCATTAATCAGAAGAACACCAGACATAGTACATGAATTTTATCTTCCACTTTGTCCTCTGTATTTCAGAATGATGATAATAATAATAAAAGTCCTTGCATTTTGCAGCCAGACAATCATATTATTTTTGTTTCTATCATGTTCCTATGTAAAATGAATTTCTCAGACAGACTAAATGCCTTAAGGGGCAAAAATTCCTATGATCCTCTCCCCAGGAAATCTTTAAAAATAGAATAAACTTTCATTTGTCTGGGTGTGGTTTTTAAAGCACAGTGTGTCTTTGGCAGAGGGATAGTTGAGGTGACCTATGGATGTTGCCTGGAGCTGCATGATCACTTAGGTGGAGAATTTTCCCTTAATCCTTGCCAAGTTTAATTTATCACAACAACGCATGTGCTTATAAATGCTGTAAAACAAAAATGGGGTGCAGTCTTCTTTTCCATTGTAAAGTAATGAAACAGCTTATTTCTCAAATTTGGGAAAGTAAGATTACATCAGGGAAAAGTATGATTTTTTTTTCCTCTTCAAACCTCTCCTGAAAGATAGTGAAATATGATAAATAGCATGCTACTTATGACAATGTGTTTTCAAACAACTGGACCAAATCAGCAAAATGGAACCATATGCTCCATCAAGACCACCTTCATGTTCCTCACTTGAATCTGACGCTGGGTTTCTGGACAGACAGAGGGGCCTGACCATGCTCAGGTGTGCTGATGGGCGCTGACAGGGTAGGTACTGGGTGAGGGCCAGAGAAAGCGATTTCACAGATACGGTTACAACCTGTTATGCTTACATCATCTGTTCTCCTGCTGGCCTCCTAGACACGTTGCGGGCAGCCACAAGTTCCCTGCTGTCCAATCTCCCCTGCTGGGAATGATTATGCTATGAAAGTTTTCACTTTAGCATAACTCCAAAAGAAAAGAATAATATTATCATTTCAGTATGTTGATCATTAACTCACATATACACGCATACACAGAAGATGACAGTTGGTCAATTTTTAAAAACTATATTTTGTCTATGGGCAAATTCCAAATCACATTTATTCCCATATTTACCAGTTCCCTTTTTTCCTCTCTTTCAAGAGGAAGTCCAAAGTTAGTCTGTTTTTTTAAAACAGCCAAGCTTTTTTAAGGTATTAGTTACATTATGTGAAAATGCAGGCATGCGTGCAAATTGATTTTTTTTTGACTGATTGACTGAACTGAGCTGAATTGAACTGATGATACTGTCTCAACTTTATTCTTAACCTTTCTCCTATTGCATTCCTTTACTTGTGTTTATACATATATTAATACAAAATTTCTAAGAACTTTGTTTTCTCATAGCTAATTTAAATATGATCTCTTATCCTTGTTCCGTGGCTATAGTGTTTCTTTCTTATTTCTCCATAGCCCCCCTTTCCCCCTAATTTGGCTCTGTCCCATATATTGACCCTGTTTCTTTTGATTTCACCTTTTGTTTAGTTCTATGCTTGTTTGCTTACATCTTTTTCTCATTAAAAAAGAATTTAAATTGCAAACAATCATTGGTTTTTGCTCATAACTAAGAATGATATTTAGGAGTGAGACCCTGAAAAGCTGCTATGAAGCTCTGTGTGTTTTGGAGTGAACTTGGTCAATGAGAAGACTATACCAATGAGAGCGTGAGTACTGAGCTCATATTATCATTATTTCCTTGCACTTTCCTAGGCTAGCCTGTTCTCAGAGAACAATCCTCCAGTCTCCTGTTTGAGATGAGGTAGTGGTGGAAGGCATTAACAAGGATAGCAACATTTTGATGACTGGCAGGATAAGGGAAATAGCATATCACTATTCCTTATTTAGAGTTTCAATTAATCTGCTTGGTTCTAATACTATATTGCTCTATTTGATATTTATCTTTGTCAGGTGTTCTCAGAGTCTCTAGGCTTAACCAGTGAATGATCATCCATTCTTCAGTCACACTGTGAAAGAGATAGTTGCCTAGCTTCAGCAGGACAAGATTTGAGCACCTCAGTTCAGTTCAGTTGCTTAGTCGTGTCTGATTCTTTGTGATCCCATGAACCGCAGCACGCCAGGCCTCCCTGTCCATCACCAACTCCGAGAGTCCACCCAAACCCATGTCCATTGAGTCGGTAATGCCATCCAACCATCTCATCCTCTGTCGTCCCCTTTCTCAATGAAGCAGTTAAAGAGGGCGTCTCTGGTGGCTCAGGTGGTGAAGAATCTGTCTCCAGTGTGGGAGACCTCGGTTTGACCCCTGGGTCAGGAAGATCCCATGGAGAAGGGAATGGCTACCCACTCCAGTATTCTTGCCTGCAGAATTCCTGGACACAGGAACCTGGCGGGCTACAGTCCAGGAGCTGTTAAAATTATATTGGTGTTACAAATTTTAATCTGGGAATCCTTTTGAAGTTGGAGATGAAGAAGTGGAAATCATGCTTTAAAGTTTAGAACTTAGGGGAAAAGTTGATTCATCCCATCTGAATGGTTTCTATTACTTCACTGAGTTTGACAAATAGCTGATGTGTTGCTCTACTTCAATGCTTATGTTTATTTATTATGCCTGGTTACTGCTATATCATAGGCACTGGAGATGGGGACATGAAAAGAATATACTTGCTCTCAAGGTCACCAAGTAATAGGGGGAATTACATGCAGTAAGTATGATAGAAATAGGGAATCAATGCAAAAGGACCACAGTGTGGAGGACCTAATTGTACCATTGTGTGTGTGTGTGTGTGTGAGTGTGTGTGTGTGAGTGTGTGTGTGTGTGTGTTCTTAGGAGTTGGATATAAAGATGAAGGAGATCAAGAGGAATTGCCTTCAAGGGCAAATGGAGTTTATCAAGTGGTCAAAAGAGGACATACACACCAGAGTGTATATGATACAGAAGAAGCAAGAGACAAAGCTGAAATCTCTTCCTTTAATACTTATGGATTTCACAGACTGTTGATCTTAGACTGATCCTTAGGAAATAAAACATACAGTTAACTATGAAGAGTAATTTTTCTAACCATGTTCACAAAAGACTACTTTTGGCCTGAAAAATGGAGGCTTTCACCTTCTGTTTTACCTATACTGACAAGGGTTGTATTTCACTGAAATATCACAGTATGTAGCCATTTTCTAGACCTGTAAGTTTTATAGAGAATACCTCTAGGTAAAAAGGAAATGAGTTGGAATTTCTTCCCTATTACTAACTAGCTATAAACTCTGTGTGACCCTTGGTTTCTTGTAAATAACATGAAAATAAAGAGTTAACTGATGTGGTTCTATAAAGATGAAAGGAATAAAGCATATAAAGTACTTTGTACATAGTATAACTTCAATATATGATATCTAGTCTTGTTCTGTCTTTAATATTTTCTTTGGAGAAGGCACTGGCAACCCACTCCAGGACTCTTGCCTGGAAAATCCCATGGACAGAGGAGCCTGGTAGGCTGCAGTCCATGGGGTCGCGAAGAGTCGGACATGACTGAGCGACTTCCCTTTCACTTTTTACTTTCATGCTTTGGAGAAGGAAATGGCAACCCACTCCAGTGTTCTTGCCTGGAGAATCCCAGGGACTGTGGAGCCTGGTGGGCTGCCGTCTATGGGGTTGCACAGAGTTGGACACGACTGAAGCGACTTAGTAGTAGTAGTAGTAATATTTTCGTATACAGAAAATGTAAGTATATATTATATGTAATTATAAAAACAAATATATATATTATTATGTTATATAAAATATATTAAAAAAAATATATTTCCACAGGATAGTTCAATCTTGCAGACTTTTCACCTTAATGAGTATGACCTAGATCATTCAGAGAATCTATTGTTTGCTGACAAATGTAATCAAGGCATAAAGAGATAGAAAAGTGTTCCTGTGTTACAATAAAAATGCCAGAGCCCAAATGCACAGGGGCAAAGCCTAAGGAAAAGCAAACCAAAGAGGCAAGGAAAATCAGGCCACATATGAATAAGACAAGACAAGGCAAAAGCTGCTTATAACACAGGCAGACAATCTAGTTAAGGAGAGCAGGCTGGACTCAGGTCAAGTTCAGCAGCAGGTAGAAGTGTTAGGCAACAATTTAGAGCCAGGAAATTAACAGAGACTGAAACACAGTAGCTGGTATTTGCTTCCTAAACTAGAACAAACATCTCTTTGGGGTCTGATTTCTAGGGAAGAAGGTGTAATATTCTCACTGAGTTTCCATACCGTTTAACAGACTGACTGATCTGCATAGTTAGAAGGATTTCCACTATTCAAATGAGATTGAACATATCTATGTATCTACACTGAGAAGGAAATGGCAACACACCCCAGTATTCTTGCCTGGAGAATCCCAGGGACAGGGGAGCCTGGTGGGCTGCCGGCTATGGGGTCGGACAGAGTCGGACACGACTGGAGCGACTTAGCAGCATCAGCATGTATCTACACAGATGCACACATACATATGCACATTCATGCATATACTCGTGAGACATTTTTGCCACATACATTGTAAATTTCTTCTGGAGTTAAATAGCGTAAGTGCCATTTATTTCCACATGTGACTGCTTTTACTGAAACCACTCCTAATGTTCCCCTCTGTAGCGTCAGTGGTAGGAAAGTTGATAGTTTCTTTCATAGTTCTCAAAATTATGCACATTCATGCATATACTCGTGAGACATTTTTGCCACATACATTGTAAATTTCTTCTGGAGTTAAATAGCGTAAGTGCCATTTATTTCCACATGTGACTGCTTTTACTGAAACCACTCCTAGTGTTCCCCTCTGTAGCGTCAGTGGTAGGAAAGTTGATAGTTTCTTTCATAGTTCTCAAAAGTTGGGTTTTTGATGGTTTCTGAAATATCTGCGCTGAAAAGTGGAGAACAGAAAAGTGTCAGTTCCTGCACTTGACTTTCATCACACTTCCGTGGCTTTTCAAAAAGCTGCATGGAGGCAGGAAAAATGCTTGAAAAAACACCTAGATAGGCAGAGAGAAGGAACCATTATTACTATCAGTTCAAGTTCCTGCTTGTCCCAAGAGCGGTCTTCACTCACAGACCCTCCTTTGTTTAGCCACTTTCTTTCCAAAATAAATGGAACGGACATTCAGTGTGCCCCTAATGAATAAAGGTTATTATGTCCTCACAGTATGATTTTTTCAGACCTACTTTTAAACTTGCTTCTGAAAAGAAAATTCACTAATCGCTTAGATTATTAGTATTGTCATTAATAAGCATTTGGTATGTCATTAAAAAAAAAAAAAAGGTCCTCTGGGTAAAGATTCCATTGAACTTAATGCCAGGGGTAACATTCACTGTTGCTGCCCAGTGAATTTAGAGTAATCACTGTAAGAGTGGTTATGAGACACTGGTGAGAAATATTATATTAAAAGTAACAAAGAGGTTTGGGGTACACTTACTTGAAATCCACTTTTCTGCACAGAGTATTCTTTTACTACGATTCTAACTTCTGGGGGACGTGTTTAATAACACTTTTATTTTTTAAAAAAGTATTTTACATCATATGCAGTACAGTTTTGCATGAATCTCTGACACTTATCACAGTAATGAGTTGTTTTGGTCCCACTGCTAAAACAAATTGAAGCCAGGGCAATTTTTAAAAATGGAAGTAAAGCTTTTATTTTCCTAGTGAGACGTGCTATGTAAACTTCTAGCATTACTGGGTCTTTGCTGTTTTTTAGTTGCATTCTAATTTTAATTATCATTTTCAAAGCATGTAACTTAGTGACACTTCAAAAAATATTATTTGAGTGCTTGCTATATATTGATACTTTGGAGATATGGAAGACACATCCAACCTCAAGAAGTACATATTCTTCATGGGGAGAGATTGTAGATTTCAAACTTTATTTCCAATGGCATCACTAAAAACAATTCTCTGCTATTGTCTAATAAAAAGATATCATCAGGAAAAAATGAGAAGACAAAGTCTACTTGTCCTTAAACTATTTGATTTCAGTACAATGCAGTCAAATCTTCCTATCAGATTATATTTCTTACTACTTTCAACCCTCTCCTGACTGCTGGGATGGAAAGCTCACAGGCCACAGCTGTTCATGTTCTTTGCTGTTTTTCAGTTCCTAAGTCATGTCCAACTCTTTGCAGTCCCATGGACTGCAGCACGCCAGGCTTCTCTGTCCTTCACTATCTCCCAGAATTGGCTCAAACCCGTGTCCATTGGGCTGGTGGTGCCACCCAATCATCTTATCCTCTTGTTGCCCCCTTCCCCTCCTACCCTCAATCTTTCCCAGCATCACGGTATTTTCCAATGCGTTGGATCTTTGCATCAGGTGCTCAAGTGTTAGAGCTTCAGCATCAACCCGTCCAATGAATCTTTAAGGTTGATTTCCTTTCGGATTGATTGGTTTGATCTCCTTGCAGTTCAAGAGACTCCCAAGAGTCTTCTCCAGCATCAAAATTCAAAAACATCAATTTTTCAGTGCTCAGCCTTCTTTATGGAACTCACATTTTTTTTTCAGAGCCTAGAAACTGCATCCAAGGGCAAAGCTACTATAGCACCTGCTTTTCAGCTTGTATGTGTGATGAATCTGCCAAGTATTTTAATCCTTTTTCTGTCTTCTCAACAACTACTCTGTGAGGTATGACTCTCCAACTTAATAGATGAGGTAACTGAGTTTTAGAGCTGCAAAGTGAGGGCACAACACCTCGGCGCCATGAGTAATGTACACAAGATCACAGGGCACAGCTATGTCTGACTCTGCTTCTCACCAGATCCATGCTCTGTGGTCTTAACTACCTCATCTTCCTTCTTTAAAACTCTGCTAAAGTCTAAAATAATCAAGTATGTCATGTATTTTGTTTGCAGTCTGTATTTTTGGCAGTTTGGATGGAAAGAAATCTAAAGAAATCTCTTTTCACTAAAATGAATGGGATTGGACTTATAGAAAAAATACCGTACACCTGGGAGGGTTTGAGATGGAAAGAAAAAGGAGTTAAGTAATTTCCTAGTAATTTTTAAGCCAAAAGTCTTTTGTTGATCATCATTAATTATCAAGTTTGAATTCTTAAGTGAAAGTCTGTAGAAAAATTCCTCTACAGTGAAAAACATTATGCAAGCAACTGGAAAAAATACATTTTTTCTCTTCAAATAAAAACAGCTAGAATAATGTTCATAATTTTCTAACCAAAATATATTGATCCCCTCCTCAGGCAAATTTGTGTACTTCAATTTTATATTAATATGTTTGTGTGTGTATACATCACCAACTCAATGGATATGAGTTTGAGTAAACTCCGGGAGTTGGTGATGGACAGGGAGGCCTGGCATGCAGCAGTCCATGGGGTTGCAAAGAGTCAGACACGACTGAGCAACTGAACCGAACTGAACTGTGTGTATACTTATCAATTTAACACAACAAGTATCAGATTTAGACATGGAAAAGTTAAAATATTGATGAGAAAAATTTTTAATTCAGCTAGAGACAACCCGTGTTCTTGAATGTTCACATTGTGAAGATGAAAATTCCTTCAAATTTGGCTATAGATTCAATTCAATCCCTATCAAAATTTCTGCAGACGTCTTGAAGAAATTTACAAAATGAGCCACAAATTTACATGAAATTGCAGAAGACTAAGAATAGCCAAAACTATTTTTAGAAAGAGCAAAGTTGGGAAACTTTCACCTTCCAAATCAAAATTTATTCTAAAGTATAATTATGAAGACAACATGTTCCACTGGCATAAAATCAGATGAGTATAACAATGAAATAGAACTGAGAGTCTACAAATAAATCCTTATATTTATGGTCACTGATTTCTAACAAAGGTGATAATTTATTTCATTCATGAGTAACGGGTAGCCTTTTTAACAAACAGTGGTTGAACAACTGAATATTGACATGCAAGATAATGAACTTATGACATTATCTCACACCAAACACAAAAACAGACTCAAAATGGATTATAGATTTGAATGTAAGAACTTAGAATTGAGAATTTTAGAAGATAATATAGGATAAAAATCCGAGAACTTGGGTTAGGCAAGTTTTTTATATGATACAAAAAGCATGATCTATAAGACATGAAATTGATAAATTAGGCCTCATACAGATAAAAACTTCTACCATTTAAAAGGTACCAATAAGAAAATGAAAAGACAAGTCAGACAAGGAAGAAATATTTGCAAAAAATATTTATACAAGACTGTGTCCAAAATATTGGAGAAGGAAATGGCAACCCACTCCAGTGTTCTTGCCTGGAGAGTCTGGTGGACAAAGGAGCCTGGTGGGCTGCTGTCTATGGGGTCGCAACAGAGTCGGACACGACTGAAGCGACTTAGCAGCTGCAGCAGTGTCCAAAATATACAAAATCATATGCTCCAGTAAGATGAGAAACAATTCAAAACATAGGCAAGATATTTGAGTAGGCCTTTTACCAACAAATATATATGGATGGTTAATAAACATGAAAAGATGCTCAACTTCACTAATCAATTGGAAAAAGCAAATTAGAATGACTAGAAAGGCTATAAAAAGCATAGACAATAACATTGGTGGATGGGATGTGGAGAAACAGAAACCTTGATACAACAGTGGTGGAAATGTCAAATGATTCAGCTACTTTGGAAACAGTTTAGAAATTTCTTCAACAGTTAAATATAAATTTACCATGCAATGGTGTCCCAAGTTGCCCTGCTCACCACCAATGCTGTGATCTGACTTTCAATCCCATCACCCCACCAAGCCCAGAGAAATAATCTCTCTCACACAATCCTGATAATAACATTCCAATGTTTAAATTGTCCTTATGCCTCTCAAGTTTCTGTGTGTTTTTACAGTTTTGACTCTTCTTTTGACCAATTTACTTCTTACACAATTGGCTTTGGTGCCTCAGTTTCTGAAAACTGCAGCTGCTACCAGGCTCAATTCACCCAATGAATTCATGAACGTTTTTACAGTCTTGAAGCAAAGGAAGAGTTTTGATCAGCACTGAGAAACTCAGTTTGTATGTAGGGAAAAAAAGATAATGTTTTTGCCAATGCTGTTGCTATGCAACCACTGTAATATGACAACTAGCACTAAAATGAAATGTAACTTCATAAGTGGAGGATGGTTTTTAAAAGAATGTGGTTAGAGACTGTTAATCAAAGGCAACACTGCTGGAACCTCCTAAAAAGAATGAGCTGGAGAGGAAGTCAAAGGCTTTATGAGAGTTTATAGAGGTTTGTTTGTTTGTTTGTTTTTTTAAAGGAAGTCCAAGAGCAGACCCATGGGGTTGTTCCTTAAATTCTATATTTATCTCAGGCAGTGCATCTAGAATGCACAACTAATGATGATTAAAGCAATAAAGGGCCACCTACACCTGTTATGATGCAAAAGAGACACATCACCATTTAGATTTCTTAAACACTTCAACTGTAGCTGAAATAGGAGGTACATCTTCGTAACAGTGAGCCCATGAGCACAAAGATGGAAATATGAAATCTACAGTTTCTCCATACAACAGCATAAAACCCAGTTATCTGAATAAGTGCTATTTTTAAAAAGAATGTATTATTTTAAGAAAAGTTATAAAATCAAATAATGGCATCGAGGATTATAGAAAATAAGATATTTCTTGGGAATAGTGTCTCTATATGAAACAAAGCGTTTTCTATCACTCTTGTTATCTTTTCCCTTTTGCGGGGAGTGCCAAAGTGTAGCCACTAAAGTCTCATCTAGATGAAGACCTTCCACTTGTCCTTTCTTTAGGAAAATGAAAGTAATTACAGGGTCTGGAGTGTCCCTGGTGGCCAGTCGCTAAGACTCAGTGCTGCCAATGCAGGGGGCTGGGGTTTGATCACTGGTCAGGGGACTACATCCCACATGCCTCAACTAAAGACCCTGCATGCTGCGATGAAATTAAAGATCCTACATGCCACAACTAAGACCAGGTGCAACCAAATTTAAAAAAATTTTTTTAAGAAAGTAATTATTAGAGTCTGTATTAGGGTTTTCAAGAGAAGCAGAAAAAATAGGATGTATTGCCTATAGAAACTGGTAGAAAAATTGTTGCTTAAAAGATGATCAAAGGAAACAACCTTCAGAGGAGCGTGCAAGTCCTTAACACCATAGGCTGAGCACAAGGGGAGAATATTTTCTGTAACTTCCTCAGAATATAGGATGATTCTAAACCCAGAATAGCCACTTATAAGTTTGATGACTGACTGGCTGACCTCTTCATTAATCTGTACCAAAGCTAACCCTGAACCCATTTTTGGAATACCCTTTAAAAACCAGGACTTCATCCTGCCATGCTCCATCTTAAATACACAGAATTAAAGGTCATCTTGAAATTTTCCTTCAGCGTCTGAAGCTGCAAGCTGAACTATTACTACAGTCGTTGTTTGGTCACTAAGTTATCGCCAACTCTTTGTGACCCCATGGGTCTGCAGCTCACCAGGCCTTTTGTCCGTGGGACTTTCCAGGCAAGAATACTGGACTGGGTTGCCATTTCCTTCTCCAGTAGATCTTCCCAATTCAGGGATCAAAACTGCATTGTTTCCTGCATTGGCAGGGAGGTTCTTTACCACTGACCCACCAGGGAAGCCCATTTATCCTTTATAAATCTCTTTGCAAAATTTTCAGTGATTCATTTAAAAGAAATTTGATTGATCATAACAGGTAAAAATTCACTAAATATCACAGCCATTGTGTTTATCAGTTCTTGGACAGAAATCCTGAATGCCAATGATACCAAAATATACTATTAAGAAAAAGAAACAAAATTCAGGCTTTAAAAGAGTAAACCTAACTAAATTCAACTAGTATTTAAATTTTCTACCTAATATAGTCTGTAAGTTTGTCAATTTTATGATTTTGTTTCTAGCTGTAATTTACAGTAATAAAACTCTAGCCATAACACAGGGCACTAAGAATGTAAACTGGCCAAATATGCCAGAATATGCAAAAATTCTCACTAATTATATAGAGATAAATGATGGATATTTTTTAATATATGGTTATATATCATTAAAGTTTTAAAAATTAGGACATTTCCTCACATCACAAAAAATAAACTCAAAATGAATTAAAGACCTAAATGTAAGACCTGAAGTCATAAAACTCCTAGAGGAAAACATAAGCAGAACACTCTGACATAAATCACAGCAGTGTTTTATTGGATCTGTCTCCTAAGGCAAAAGAAATGAAAGCAAAAATAAACAAATAGGACCTAATTAAACTTACAAGCTTTTCCACACCAAAAGAAACTATTGATAAAACAGACACCCTATTTGCAAAGGGTATGACTGGTGGGATTAATATCTAAATTATAGAAAAAAGCTCATACAAATCAACATAAAATCCAATTAAAAATGGGCACAAGATTTGAATAGGTATTTTAAAAAGATACAGTGGCCAACAGGCACATGAAAAAACATTCAGCTTTACTAATCATTCAGTTTAGTTCAGTTCAGTCGCTCAGTCATGTCCAACTCTTTGTGACCCCATGCACTCCTGTACACCAGGCTTCCCTGTCCATCACCAACTCCCAGAGTTTACTCAAAGTCATGACCATTGACTCAGTGATGCCATCCAACCATCTCATCTTCTGTTGTCCCCTTCTCCTCCCACCTTCAATCATTCCCAGCATCAGGGTCTTTTCAAACGAGTCAGCTCTTCGCTTCAGGTGGCCAAAGTACTGGAGTTTCAGCTTCAATATCAGTCCTGCCAATGAATATTTAGGGCTGATTTCCTTTAGGATGGACTGATTGGATCTCCTTGCTGTCCAAGGGATTCTCAAGAGTCTTCTCCAACACCATGGTTCAAAAGCATCAATTTTTTGGCACTCAGCTTTCTTTATAGTCCAACTCTCATATCCATAGATGACTACTGGAAAAACCAAAGCTTTGACTAGACAGACCTTTGTTGACAAAGTAGTGTCTCTGCTTTTTAATATGCTATCTGGGTTGTCATAACTTCTCTTCCAAGGAGCAAGTGTCTTTTAATTTCATGGCTGCAGTCACCATTTGCAGTGATTTTGGAGCCCCCCAAAATAAAGTCTGTCACTGTCTCCATTGTTTCCCATCTATTTCCCATGAAGTGATGGGACCAGATGCCATGATCTTAGTTTTCTGAATGTTGAGTTTTAAGTCAACTTTTTCACTCTCCTCTTTCACTTTCATCAAGAGACTCTTTAGTTCTTCTTCACTTTCTGCCATAAGGGTGGTGTCATCTGCATATCTGAGGTTATTGATATTTCTCCTGGCAATCTTGTGCTTCATCCAGTCCAGCATTTCTCATGATATACTCTGCACATAAGGTAAATAAGCAGGGTGACAATATATAGCCTTAATGTACTCCTTTCCTGATTTGGAACCAATCTGTTGTTCTATGTCCAGTTCTAACTGTTGCTTCTTGACTTGCATACAGACTTCTCAGGAGGAAGGTCAGGTGGTATGGTATTTCCACCTCTTGAAGAATTGAGAAATGCAAATCAAAACCACAGTTAGCTAACACCTCACACCTGTAAGAATGGTTCTCATTAGAATTTACAAATGTTTGTAAGAACGTGGAGATGAGAATAGTTGGTGGTGGAAATGTAAATTGGTGCAGCCACCATAGAAAACAGTATGGAGTTTTCTCAAACTTGAACTACCATATGACCCATCAATTCCATTCCTGGATATATACTCAGGAAAAGTGAAAACACTAATTTGAAAAGATACATGCAGCCCAAAGTTCAGTGCAATGTAATTTACTATTTTAAAACTTTAAAAACTAATTAGTAAGTTGTCATATATAGTGAAATAGTCACTAGACATCTCCAATATCAAGAGCCACAATTTAGAAGATAAAACAAAAGGAATATTTTTTCATTCACCAAAGCAAAATAAACACATGAAATATCTAGAATTAGCATATTTGCAATTCCTAAGGAAAAAAGCTATAGAACTTATTTGGAAGATGCAAATAGAGATCAGATATATTAAGATACACATTTTTAAATTTATTTTTTTAAGATGCACATTTTTTTAAACCCAGCAGTGTTAAATAGTATTGAAAAGTCAACATTTCCCATAGTAATATAATGATTTAATTCTAGTGTGCTTTTTTTCTGTGAACTTGACAAAAATGACTCTAAAGTTTATTGGGAAGAGTAAGTATATTAATAGTCTTTAAAAGTCTCAAACAGAAATGTTAGGATAGTAAGCTACACATGGAACATAAAACATATAAAACTACTGTAAATAAAATAGTGTGGAATTTGAGCTAAACATTGCACAAGGGTGAGACAGGATAAATATCCTGGAGCATAGCCTAGTAGTGGGATGTTACAGACAATAATAGGATGTAAAAAAAAAAAAAAGGACCATCACAAAACACTGGGGTTACACTATTTAAAAAGAGTTTGGGGGGAAATTGGCCCTCAGGAAGAATAACCATCAAATCCAGACCTCCCTTTATACTCTAACGTGAAGAGTTAAATGCAGGGGGAAAAAAATGGAAATATATATATTTAACTGAAACATATATATATATATATAATATTTAACTGATCTTTGGATGAGCAAAGAAACTCTTTTCCTAAATATATGAGAAATGAAAGAACACACATAGAAAATATAATGCAGGTTCCAGGTAAAAAGTGTCAAGCTATGCTTGCCAGATGAAGGCTGTTTTCACTCACCTCTTACTGGCTTCAAGGCTGACCCATGTCTGACATCAGAAAGTCAAGGCCACTTTTCTCATTTCCAGCCCTTCATGTTTCTTCTGAAAATGTGAGTCTTTTGGGGTTTTTTGTTGGTCAAGCCATGCAGCTCCCAGGATCTTAGTTCTGAGACCATGGAGCAAACCCATGCCCCCCACAGCTGAGCCCTAACCACTGGACCACCAGGGTTCAAGGAAGACCTAACTCGGAGTCTTGTTCTCTGAGTTCTGGTTTGCTCCAAGGCTGCAACTCTTTTCTTCACTCCCATAGCTCCTTGCCTAGGAAAGAAGCTCGACACCCTGGAGTTCATGGTAGAACTCAGATTTGTTCAATAATTCTTGATTACCACCTGGGCCTCCGTGCTCAGTCATGTCCGACTCTTTGTGACACCATGGACTGTAGCGCACCAGGCTCCTCTATCCATGGGATTTCCCAGAGAAGAATACTGGAGTGGGTTGCCATTTTCTTCACTAGGGGATCTTTCCAACTCAGGGATTGAACCAGGTTCTCCTGGGTCTCCTGCACTGGCAGGCGGATTCTATACCACTGAGTTACCTGGGAAGCCCTTGATGATCAATTACTCAACACTAACTAGATTCAGTTAGAACTAGACATGGAACAACAGATTGGTTCCAAATCGGGAAAGGAGTACATCAAGGCTGTACATTGTCATCCTGCTTATTTAACGTATATGCAGAGTACATCATGAGAAACGCTGGGCTGGATGAAGCACAAGATTGCCAGGAAAAATATCAATAACCTCAGATATTATATATATATAACCTCAGATGACACCACCCTTATGGCAGAAAGCGAACTAAACAGCCTCTTGATTAAAGTGAAAGAGGAGAGTGAAAAAGTTGGCTTAAAGCTCAACATTCAGAAAATTAAGATCATGGCATCTGGTCCCATCACTTCATGGGAAATAGAAGGGAAACAATGGAGACAGTGACAGACTTTATTTTGGGGGGCTCCAAAATCACTGCAGATGGTGACTGCAGCCATGAAATTAAAAGACGCTTGCTCCTTGGAAGAGAAGTTAAGACCAACCTAGATAGCATATTAAAAAGCAGAGATACTACTTTGCCAACAAAGGTCCATCTAGTTAAAGCTTTGGTTTTTCTAGTAGTCATGTATGGATGTGAGAGTTGGACTATGAAGAAAGCTCAGTGCCGAAGAATTAATGCTTTTGAACCATGGTGTTGGAGAAGACTCTTGAGAATCCCTTGGACAGCAGAGAGATCCAATCAGTCTATCCTAAAGGAAATCAGCCCTAAATGTTCATTGGAAGGACTGATGCTAAAGCTGAAACTCCAATACTTTGGCCACCTGAATCGAAGAACTGACTCATTTGAAAAGATCCTGATGCTGGGAATGATTGAAGGCAGGAGGAGAAGGGAACGGCAGAGATGGCATCATCAATGCAATGGACATGAGCTTGAGTAAGCTCTGGGAGTTGGTGATGGACAGGGAAGCCTAGTGTACTGCAGTGAATGGGGTCACAAAGAGACAGACACAACCGAGTAACTGAACTGAACTGAACTGAACTAGATTCAGGCATTACTGATTCAATGAGCCAATCTGCCCTACATCTTACTGGATGATCCCTATAACAGTCCCTTGGAAACCACAAGTGAAATAATTCCTATTTTTCTTTGGAAACTTGGTTTTGAACTAAAATTCTGAAGTCCACCATTTCAAACACTTGTTTTCTAGTCCCCGCAGACTTCCAACGACAGCTTTTTCAACTCTCAGTCACCAATAGCTCTTCCTCAAAGCTGGCCGCTCCTGAAGGAATTCAGTGGCCTCTTCTAAGAACACTTACATCCTTCTCTCTCTGAGACCATCCAACCTCTTCCTCTTGCAGGTTGAAAAACTTTTTAATTACCTGACCCACACTGGTCATCAAAGCCCCAGGAAGTTTCATTACAGCTGGAGGACTAGGTGTAGTCCTCAGAGTCCCAGGTGGCTCAGATGGTAAAGAATTCACCAGCAAAGAACCTGGAGCAGATGCAGGTTCAATCCCTGGGCTGGGAAGATCCCCTGGAGGAGGAAATGTCAACCCACTCCAGTATTCTTGCCTGGAGAATCCCATGGACAGAGAAGCCTTGTAGTCCAAAGGGTCACAAATAGTCAGACATGACTGAGTGCCTGCATGGGGCACTAGGAGGACACCGTCAAGTTTGAAGTAGGTTTACCATTTATTTGTTGGTCACTTAAACTGAGATGCAAGTGAATACTGCCTCCAATGTCTAAACATACAAATGGCAGTTCTACAAATATAAACCAGGAAATTAGCTCACGATCTTTAACCATAACATAGGTCTATGTCTCCTTTTTAGTGCCGAAACAGAAGTATCAATCGCTCTGTTTCTCCACTTGAGCATCCTGAATCAATTCCTTGCTGCCTTTGCCATGGGCCATGTTGTTATTCTGGTACCTACCTGGGCCAGGAGGACCTGTGCCTTTCTTACACCAATTGCAAAATACACAGCTTAGCCCAAAGAAATGGCAAATAGTTTTTAATTCAAACATGCCGTGTTCCTTGACCCTCAGAACATCTCCATGTAGATGTTTCTGGGTCAGTAGAGTGTGTATCTGCTGCCTTTCCTTCATCCAGTCTCTCCTTCTCCCTCTATGTTTCTGTACCTGTTTATACTGCACTTTATATGTGAAAGAAGAAACCATCACGTTCACGTGTGTATCTGCCAAGTAGCCCCGGGTACATAGTACAGATGAAGGAAATATTAATCGAATGAAGAATGAATGAATGATATCAACTCCATTTGCAAATAGCCTCTCTGTTATCAGCTGCAAATGTCTGGCCTGGAGATCCTCTAGTTGGCATGTATACCAGGGAGAGAGATTGTCATTTAGATTTATTTTTTGGACAGTGTCTATTTAGATTCTTTCTTTATTTTTCAACTGGAGGTTTTTATTATTGAGCTGTAGAAGCTCTTGATAGATTCAGGATACAAGATATATGATTTGCAATATTTTCTGTCAATCTGTGACTTGTATTTAATTTTAAAATTCAGAAAACAAAAGTTTTGAAATTTTGCTGAAGTCCAATTCATCAGTTTTTCTTTTATATATAATAATTTTAGTGTCATATAATATAATAATTTTAGTGTCATGTTTTCATTAGAATTCTTTAAAAATTTTCTTTTACATCTAGGTCTATGGTCCAATTTAAGTTGATTTTTTGTGTGGCATCTCATAAAGAGCTAAGATAATGATTACTATTGTTATTTTTTAACATATGGGTATCCAATTATTTCAGCACCATTTGTTGAAAAAAAAATATCCTTTCCCCCTAAATTTCTTTGGCTCTTTGTCAAATATCAATTGACCATAAATATAAGGGTTTATTTCTGAACTTTCTATTCTGTTCCATTGATCTATGTGTCAGTCCTTACGCTAATCACACTGCCTTGATTATTGTAGCTTTATAGGAAGTTTTGAGGTTGAATAAAGTCCTCCTACTTTGTTCTTTTTTTCTAAGTGGAGCCAAATCTTATCTTAGTAATACTCCTTCCACCATAGAAAATAGTTTAATTTCTAGACCTAAAAGAATTATAAAAAATCATGAAAAAGTGCTTTCATGTAAATTGGTCTTTGCAACATAACAAGTTACCTCAAAACTAGTGGCTTAAAAAACAACCGTTTGTTTGGCTTACAATTCTGAGTCAGCAATCTGAGATGTGCTTAACAGAACAGTTTTTCCCCTGATCTCAGTCATGTGTCTGTGGTCAGCTGCCAGTAACCGTGACTGTTCTGCTTCTGGAGGTTGACTGGGTGTCAGCTGGGGCAGTGTGGGTAACTGGGCCATGTATTTCTATCATACATCTGACTAGACTGAGCTTGTTCCCATGGCAGCAGGGTACCCACAACAGCAAGAGGAAAGACTTCTGAAATCTCTTTTCACATCACTTTTGCTAATGTCTCGTTAGTTAAGCAAATGACAAAGCCAAGACCAGCATCCTCTGTGAGGGATCTACCAAAGGAGAATAGAAGATTATATAGGAACTAATTGAAAGCATTACTGGGGTCCATCCACCACATTTTGTAGCAACCTGGAGGAATTAAATGCTTTGAACGTGAAGAGAATCACGTTTCTGGATATGCAAAAAGAGTTATTTCAAAGCAACCATTTTTTGTCATTGGAACTGATCTAACACAGATTCCTAATCCGTTGAGACCCACGTATCATCTGGTAGCTAATCCTAGAGAAGAATACAGAGAAATAAAATGGTTCCTTATAATTTTCCTTCAGATCACAAAGCTTTGAGGAAACCCAAAGAACCAAAAATATTTCTGCAATGAGAACAATTAGGGATTTCCAATTCCATTCTTTCTTAATTTAATATGATTTACTTTTAGAGCTATGTAATTTCAAGAGATCCTGCTGCTGCTAAGTCGCTTCAGTCGTGTCCGACTCTGTGCGACCCCATAGACGACAGCCCACCAGGCTCCCCCGTCCCTGGGATTCTCCAGGCAAGAACACTGGAGTAGGTTGCCATTTCCTTCTCCAATGCATGAAAGTGAAAAGTGCAAGTGAAGTCGCTCAGTCGTGTCCGACCCTTAGCGACCCCATGAACTGTAGCCCACCAGGCCCCTCCACCCATGGGATTTTCCAGGCAAGAGTACTGGAGTGGGTTGCCATTGCCTTCTCCGCTACTTTTGCATAAATAACCAAGTCATACAATATTTTCTTGTACTTTTCTGGGAAACCGTTACAAGCAGCTACCAGCATTGTGGTGGGAAGACAGAGTTTTATTTCCAAATTCACATTAGTCTAAATTAATTTATTATTATTTTTCCTTTATATGTTATGGATCAACCATTGGCTTTAGTATTTCTGCTGACACTGGTTTTGTGAAAAGACTTGAAATGTTTTAGCAAAGGGGAGGCTTGAAAGCAGATGAGAGGAAGGAAATTGAGTAGTCTGGACATAGCCCGTCAGGTAGAGCCGTGTGGCTTCAGTGAGTAGTTTTATTATGTTAGGAACAGTAGTTATGGATGAAATATACTCTTTGAGCCAACTAGGGAAACCAACTAGCAATGGCATTTATATTGGAAAAAAATAATTGAGCAAATTGTTTTACAAAACTGATCCATTTGTAAATTAAGGTCAACCTGAGGTGTGTTTATTTCAGAATATATAGATAACAGCTGGATTTATATGAGAAGTTGGATAGACTTTTTAGCTAATCTAACCAATTAATTCAATTCCACGTGGGCAATTCAAACACAGCTCCTTGATTTCGATTTTATCTGACAAGTTTGTTGATTAAAATGATTACTTAAGTGTATTATGTTGGGATTGTGAATATGGAATTGGACCAAAACGTTTAAGCTATTATAAGGTTACATCACTCGAGGTGCTTAGTGAGAGACTAGTTTCTTAGTGTTGATGGTCATGGCTATCATTATTTAAAGGAGTTTATGGAAAAGGAAATGGCAACCCACTCCAGTGTTCTTGCCTGGAGAATCCCAGGGACGGGGGAGCCTGGTGGGCTGCCGTCTATGGGGTCACACAGAGTCGGACACAACTGAAGTGACTCAGCAACAGCAGCAGCAGCATGAAGAAATGTGGTCCACTGGAGAAGGGAATGGCAAACCACTTCAGTATTCTTGCCTTGAGAACCCCATGAACAGTATGAAAAGGCAAAATGATAGGATACTGAAAAAGGAACTCCCCAGGTTGATAGGTACCCAATATGCTATTGGAGATCAGTGGAGAAATAACTCCAGAAAGAATGAAGGGATGGAACCAAAGCAAAAACAATACCCAGTTATGGATGGGACTGGTGATAGAAGCAAGGTCTGATGCTGTAAAGAGAAATATTGCATAGGAACCTGGAATGTCAGGTCCATGAATCAAGGCAAACTGAAAGTGATCAAAAGGAGATGGCAAGGGTGAACGTCGACATTCTAGGAATCAGCGAACTAGAATGGAATGGAATGGGTGAATTTAACTCAGAGGACCATTATATATACTACTGTGGGCAGGAATCCCTTAGAAGAAATGGAGTAGCCATCATGGTCAACAAAAGAGTCTGAAATACAGTATTTGGATGCAATCTCAAAAATGACAGAATGAGCTCTGTTCGTTTCCAAGGTAAACCATTCAATATCACGGTAATCCAAGTCTATGCCCCAACCAGTAATGCTGAAGAAGCTGAAGTTGAATGGTTCTATGAAGACCTACAAGACCTTTTAGAACTAACACCCAAAAAAGATGTCCTTTATCATAATAGGGGACTGGAATGCAAAAGTAGGAAGTCAAGAAACACCTGGAATAACAGGCAAATTTGGCCTTGGTGTACAGAATGAAGCAGGGCAAAGGTTAAGAGAGTTTTGCCAAGAGAATACACTGGTCATAGCAAACACCCTCTTCCAACAACACAAGAGAAGACTCTACACATGGACATCACCAGATGGCCAAAACTGAAATCAAATTGATTATATTCTTTGCAGCTAAAGATAGAGACGCTTTATAGAGTCAGCAAAAACAAGACTGGGAGCTGACTGTGGCTCAGATTGTGAACTACTTATTGCCAAATTCAGACATAAATTGAAGAAAGTGGGGAAAACCATTAAACCATTCAGGTATGACCTAAATCAAATCCCTTATGATTATATAGTGGAAGTGACAAATAGATTTAAGGGACTAGATCTGATAGAGTGCCTGATGAACTATGGACAGAGGTTCGTGACATTGTACAGGAGACAGGGATCAAGACCATCCCCAAGAAAAAGAAATGCATAAAAGCAAAATGACTGTCAGAGGAGGTCTTACAAATAGCCATGAAAAGAAGAGAAGTGAAAAGCAAAGGAGAAAAGGAAGGATATACCCATTTGAATGCAGAGTTCCAAAGAATAGCAAGGAGAGATTTTGAAAAAAGCCTTCCTCAGCTATCACTGCAAAGAAATAGAAGAAAACAATAGAGTGGGAAAGATTAGAGATCTCTTCAAGAAAATTAGAGATACCAAAGGAACATTTCATGCAAAGATGGGCTCAATAAAGGACAGAAATGGTATGGACCTGACAGAAACAGAAGATATTAAGAAGAGGTGTCAAGAATACACAGAAGAACTGTACAAAAAAGATCTTCATGACCCAGATAATCATGATGGTGTGATCACTGACGTAGAGCCAGACATCCTGGAATGTGAAGTCAAGTGGGCCTCATGAACAAAGCTATTGGAGGTGATGAAGTCCCAGTTGAGCTATTTCAAATCCTAAAATTTGATGCTGTGAAAGTGCTGCACTCAATATGCCAGAAAATTTGGAAACCTCAGCAGTGGCCACAGGACTGGAAAAGGTCAGTTTTCATTCCAATCCCAAAGAAAGGCAATGCCAAAGAATGCTCAAACTACCGCACAATTGCACTCATCTCACACGCTAGTAAAGTAATGCTCAAAATTCTCCAAGCCAGGCTTCAGCAATAAGTGAACGATGAACTTCCAGGTGTTCAAGCTAGTTTCAGAAAAGGCAGCGGAACCAGAGATCAGATTGCCAACATCTGCTGGATCATGGAAAAAGCAATAGAGTTCCAGAAAAACATTTATTTCTGCTTTATTGATTATGCCAAATCCTTTGACTATGTGGATCACTTACAAACTGTGGAAAATTCTGAAAGAGATGGGAATACCAGATCACCTGACCTGCCTCTTGAGAAACCTGTATGCAGGTCAGGAAGCAATAGCTAGAACTGGATATTTAACAACAGACTGGTTCCAAATAGGAAAAGGAGTACGTCAAGGCTGTATATTGTCACCCTGCTTATTTAACTTATATGCAGAGTACATCATGAGAAACGCTGGACTGGAAGAAGCACAAGCTGGAATCGAGATTGCTGGAAGACATTTCAATAACCTTAGATGTGCAGATGACATCACCCTTATGGCAGAAAGTGAAGAACTTAAAAGCCTCTTGATGAAGGTGAAAGAGGAGAGTAAAAAAGTTGGCTTAAAGCTCAACATTCAGAAAACGAAGATCATGGTATCTGGTCCCATCACTTTATGGGAAATAGATGGGGAAACATTGGCTGACTTTATTTATTTAGGCTCCAAAATTACTACAGATGGTGATCGCAGCCATGAAATTAAGACGCTCACTCCTTGGAAGGAAAGTTATGACCAACTAGACAGCATATTCAAAAGCAGAGACATTACTTTGCCAACAAAGGTCCATCTCGTCAAGGCTATGGTTTTTCCTGTGGTCATGTATGGATGTGAGAGTTGGACTATAAAGAAAGCTGAGTGCTAAAGAATTGATGCTTTTGAGCTGTAGTTTTGGAGAAGCCTCTTGAGAGTCCCTTGGACTGCAAGGAGATCCACCCAGTCCATCCTAAAGGAAATCAGTCCTGGGTGTTCATTGGAAGGACTGATGTTGAAGCTGAAATTCCAATACTTTGGCCACCTGATGTGAAAAGCTGACTCATTTGAAAAGACCCTGATGCTGGGAAAGATTGAAGGTAGGAGGAGAAGGGGATGACAGAGGATGAGATGGTTGGATGGCATCACCAACTCAATGGACATGAGTTTGTGTAAGCTCTGGGAGTTGGTGATGGACAGGGAGTCCTGGTGTACTGCAGTTCATGGGGTCACAAAGAGTTGGACACAAGTGAGTGACTGAACTGAACTGAATTGATGAAGAAATGGAGGCATGCTCTTGGTCAGAGATAGGCATTGTTGCTGCCGTCTACAGTGGTGATCGATTAAATCACCTGCGGACTTCAGGCTCTGTTTAAATATGTGGATGAAGCAAGAAAGATGATGTCTGTCAAAGATGAGTTCCTTCATTAATTAAATTAACAGCACATTTTACTAGCTCTAATTAGTAGAAAATAAGCCACAGAAATATAATGATTAAAGCATGCTAATCTGATTAGCATCACAATAATGTTATAGGACACTTGATAATAGAGAACCACCAGACTAAGACTGGAAAGATGCAGGGATCTGTTTGAAAGTGGAGTGTGTGTGTGTTCAGTTGCTTCAATCAAGTCCGACTCTTTGCAACTCTGTAGACTGTAGCCTGTCATGTTCCTCTGTCCATGGGATTCTCTGGGCAAGAATACTGGAGTGGGTTGCCATGCCCTTCTCCAGGGGATCTTACCGACCCATATATCAAAGCAATGTCTCCTGAATTGCAGGCAGATTCTTTACTGCTGAGCCACCCAGGAACACCCCTGAAAGAAGAGGGTAGTTGCAAATGATACCTAAACCTGTAGCTGCTGTTGGATTGCCAGAATGTTTGAAGGAATATGCCTGAAAAAACAGCCTGAAAATCATGAGATATTGTTGAATTGATAAAAAGCCTTCTTTCTAGAAGGAGGGCTGTAAAATACAGGACCAACTGCGATAAAAGGAGCTAAATGTTAAGTTCAGCGCTTTCACTAGCTGAGCAAGATTTTAGCCAGTAGGGGCCGAGCCTCTCAAAATTTCAAATTTATGCAGTCTGTAGAGTAGAAAGGTTATGAGCTGCCTGTGCTTTGCTTTATCCAAACCTACACAATGAAGGCAGTGTCCATTTGAGACATTTAGACAAAGGGTATCCAAGTATATTGTGGTTTGAGAGAAATGTAGTTTTGTTCAATTCAGTGCAGTAGAAATCATACCATTATATTATCATGCGCATCCTCTCCAGTGTTCTGTTTCTTGGTCTCACTTTGTATAGAACTAACTTTAGTTTATGGATGTAGATAGATGGAAACTGTCCATTTTCTTTCCACCAGTTTCCAGCCCTCCCTCTCCCCCATTTTCTGGTTTGTAAAGATTCCAATCACCTCAAAAACTGAATGCTATACTAGGTCATCTGTCTCCAGTATTTTCTATATGTATATATGGTGCATTGTTTATGAGGCTTTCATAATATTTAGATAACCATAAACCAGCAGAAACCATAACAAAGGTTCACTATTAAAACAAATCATAACTGAAGTTTTTAGAAGGCATTCAATTATAAATTAAATAAAAAATGGTATAGTTTATATTGACTTAGTCTTCTAATATCTGGCATCGACTATTTTAAATTTTTATTTTCAGTATGGGCTTATTATAAGAATAGATTTTCCTTCAGTTTGGCAAATGCTGAGACATAAGAAAATCATTTTACGGGGCCAGTATTATAACAGAAGGTTACGGCTATTTCAAATCAAATCATTTTTTAAAAAATAGACATTTTATTGTCAAGTCGATGTCATAGATTTCAGCCACACTTGTGTCACCCTGCCTATTGAAATGATTTAGTTCAAAATAAAACAACATATTCAGTATAGATTTTTTATTAAAAATTTCTACTAAGAGAAAAGAATTGTTTTTGGTGCTCATGGCTGGAAAACAAAATGATGCAGTGAACAATTTCTGGGATAGTCTCCAGTTAAATTTATTAACCTAATTCCTTCTACGTATTTAATTCATTAATTGTTATTCACAATATATAATTTATAGCTCTCACAAACTATGATGTGAAATTCGATTTCAATTGAACTATTACGTGTTTGACAAAGGAAATATATGTATTTTTAGCCAATGAATATTTGTTGAGAACCCCATAAGATGCATTATTCTGCCCTGTGCGTTTGGTATCTTTTTCCAGGAATATATATGATCTGGTGAATAGAAAGGATACTTGTCTTAGATTTTTAATGAAGATATGCTGATGTAACAGTGTTCCACACAGACACTGAATGACACAAAAAATAACCAAGTAGAACGCTGACTGTTCCAGTTCAAAGTCTGTTCTTCCTTTTTTCCTTCCTTCTCTGTCTGGAAGCTTTTAGACAGGGCTGATCAAGGCGTGCACTGTAAATGGGGAGGGGCTGTGACGCAGTGAAGAGGTAATTGCTTGAGCAAGTTGCAGATGGTATCTGTGCCCTTGGAGGTGACGTTTTAAAGCTCAGTTGGCTGAGTGGGTTTCTGCACAGGAAGTGGTAGGTGGGAGCTTGTGGTTTTCACCCAGTGAGGGGTGCTGGAGTTAGAGAAAGTGAAGAAGCAGACGGTTTTGGCAGTGATGGGTGTAAAAGGCCGATTGGAGGAAAAAGAGAAAGTCCATGTGAGGAGTGTGGGGGAGCTAAAGCACAATTTATCCATTTTTCTGTTATAGATCACAGCTTTAGTGTTCCATCTAAAAAATGTCTTTTGCCTAGCCAGTTTCAAAAATATTTTCTCTCATGTTTACATTAGAATATTTATAGTTTTCTTACATTCAGATCATGATCCATCTTGAGTTGGTTTTTTTGTATTATAAAGAGCTAAGATGGTGATTACTATTATGATTTTTTGCATGGATATCCCCTTTTTTTTTTTCAGCACCATTTGTTGAAAAGAATTGTCCTCTCCCCACTAAATTTCTCTGGCTCTTTTTCAAAAGTAAGTTGACTATATATATATATATCAATATAAAGGTTTATTTCTGAACTTTCTGTTTTGTTCCATTGATCTATATGTCAATCTTTATGCTTGTCACACTGCTTTGATTACTGTGGCTTTATTGTAAGCTTTAAAATTGAGAGGTGAAAGTCCTCATACTTTTGGGGGAGAGGTGGTGCTTCAGAGGGTCCAAAGGGTGTGTGGATAGTCTGACAAGAAGCATCAGAGTCCAAAAGAGAGAAGGAGATTGCCTCTGTGTGGGTGTTGGTGATGAAACCCACCATGGGTCATGAAGGCTGAGATCAAGGTGATGAGAGCATCCTGGTGGGAGATAGAGGTAATGACAGCATCATCCGTGCGTAAGTGTTGGAGCCCAAGCCGTGTGTGCGGGGCACCTGTGCAGGCACTTTGGCTGGGGGTGGGGTGGGGAAGAGGACGTCGGCAGGAAGACTGGTGATAGGGCTGGTTTAATGAGGAATTGGTTACCTTCTGGGGGACTGAGTGAATAAATAAGTATGGTAAAGATAGAAACAGGTTTCTCATTGTAGGAAGTAAGGAAAAAGAGAACACCGGAATAAGCTCTGCGGTGTTAGTTTGGAATTGAGGTATGGGTTTGAACTCATGGTTCTCAGTGTATAGATAATAGATAGATAGATAGATACGCATGTGTGTACGAAGCTGGCGCTCCAGTATTTTGGTCATCTGATGTGAACAGATGACTCATTGGAAAAGTCCCTGATGCTGGGAAAGATTGAGGGCAGAAGGAGAAGAGGGCATCAGGGGACGAGATGGCTGGACGGCATCACCAATGTGATGAACATGGACTTGGGCAAACTCTAGGAGATGGTGAGGGACAGGGAGGCCTGGTGGGCTGTAGACCACGGGGTCACAAAGAGTCGGACCCAACTGGGTGACTGAGCAGCAACAAATAATAATATAATGTATAGTATGTGCAGGCGCACACATGCATATATTAACTAGCTCTGTCCAATGAGAGGACTCGAGAACAGTGACACACTGGTGCCATCCTGATGTTGCCATGTAAAATCCATACTCCAGTCAAAGAACCAGGATTCCTCAGAGAAATAGCTGATGTAGGGTGGGATTAGGGAAGTTTTAAAATAAATGCAAGACATCTCATTATACTGGAAAATAAGAAAATACTGAA
This sequence comes from Oreotragus oreotragus, assembly GCA_006410675.1. Taxonomy (NCBI): domain Eukaryota; kingdom Metazoa; phylum Chordata; class Mammalia; order Artiodactyla; family Bovidae; genus Oreotragus; species Oreotragus oreotragus. Next base: position 307,155 of record SJYX01012064.1, on the reverse strand, counting down.
AGAACAATCAGGACATTTCAAAAGGACATAGAAGCCAGGCAGGCAAATAAGGAATAATTTTAGCATCAGAACTTAAAAAAATGATAGTTGACCTTCTCCTAACAGTAGACTATTAACTGATTAATGTTTAAAAAAAGAAGAACATCATTTGGCAGCCATCAGAGTAATAATGCAGGCCAGAAACACCCATGGCTATTCATCAGTGGTAGAAACCTTGATGAGGAATGGATTATTGTCTTAAAGTACCTTCACAGAGGGACAAAGAGCGGTTTTACAGTGAAGAAACCTGGCAGGCTACAACTTAGTCAAGGGGTTAAGGTGAACATTACCGCATGAGACAAAGCAAAATGATAAAGGACTGAAAGGCTGCCCTGAGAACACAGCATCGCATTTGAAATTCCCACCAAAAATATATAGGGCTTTCCTGACGGCTCAAATGGTAAAGAATCTGCCTGCAATGTGGGAGACTTGGGTTCGATCCCTGGATCAGGAAGATCCCTGGAGGAGGGCATGGCAACCCACTCCAGTATTCTTGCCTGGAGAATTCGTGGACAGAGGAGCCTGGTGGGCTACAGTCCATGGGGTTGCAAAGGGTCTGATAAGTAATCATTAGGAAGCATCGAACAGCCAGAGTGAAGAACATCTTCTAAATAACTGGTCTATAATCTTCCAAAGTCTCAATGTCATGATAGCCAGGGAAACCTTGAGAAACTCTTTGAGACTGAAGGACACCGAAAGACGTGGTTACCGAATAGAGTTTTAGATTGGAACCTTTTGCTGAAACACAAATTCTGGCCAGCTGGAGAAATTTGAACATAGATGAGATGGTTGAGGGCTTCCCCAGTAGTTCAGCTGGGAAAGAATCTGCCTGCAATGTGGGAGACCTGGGTTCAATCCCTGGGTCGGGAAGATCCCCTGGAGGAGGGCATGGCAACCCACTCCAGTATTCTTGCCTGGAGAATTCTGTGGACAGAGGAGCCTGGCGGACTGCAGTCCATGGGGTCGCAGAGTCAGACATGACTGAGCGGCTAGGCACAGCACAGCACATAGATGGTTGAAATATATTAACACTAAATTATCTATTTTAATTACTGTATCAGAGATTTGTAGGAAAAGATATTACTTGTAGGAAACACATTGTACAGTAATTGAGGGTAACAGGGCATCAAGGCAGCAAACTGTTGAAATTTGAAACCATTTAGAAAGAAAAAAAAAAAAGGAAAAAAACATCAGGAATCTGAAGCTATCTGTTTTCTGGAGCAGGCTGTGCAGTGACCTGAGTCTCTGCAGGAGAACAAAGCACATCATCCCCTTATGTTTCCATTTCTTTATCTCTTAAATGATGGAGTTGGACTCGCTTATCTTAAATTCCCTATAGATCCAACGCTTAAGTTTCTCTAGTTCAAGAGCACTGCAGTTAGGGGTTAGATGGGACTGGGATAAGGGGTCAGAAGGTCTAGAAGAAGAAACACTGGCTGTGTTTTGTGAGAGGTGAACGTCTCTGTAAGGCCAGGCAGAGGGTAAGGACTCGGAGAAAGGAGAAGCCTGCAAACAGGATTTGAAGGAAGTTGCACAACTGGTAGAGACAAGCTTTTATTTTTCATTGGGAGGTTTCTTGATTCCTTTCTCTTTCTCTTCCCTCCCTCTCTTTCTTCCTCCCCCCTCTTCCTTTCTTGCTTTCTTTCTCTGCTGCTGCTGCTAAGTCGCTTCAGTCGTGTCCGACTCTGTGCGACCCCATAGATGGCAGCCCACCAGGCTCCCCCATCCCTGGGATTCTCCAGGCAAGAGCACTGGAGTGGGTTGCCATTTCCTTCTCCAATGCATGAAAGTGAAAAGTGAAAAGGAAGTCGCTCAGTCGTGTCCGACTCTTCGCGACCCCATGGGCTGCAGCCCACCAGGCCCGTCCATGGGATTTTCCAGGCAAGAGTACTGGAGTGGGGTGCCTAGCAAACATTTATTAAGCATTTCTCACATTCAAGGCACTGAGTGAAACACTGTGGGGAGAACAGGCAAAAAAAGATAGTATCTGTTCTCAGGTTGTTTACAGTCTAGTAGAAGAGAAACTCAGACAACACACACACGCACACACAGCCCTCTGCTGAAACTTCTTTGTGTTTCTCCCATTCGGATGGTCAGAGCTGAATTAGCCTCTTGATCTTGATGTCTTGAGAGATTCCTTCCTCTCTCCCCTCCCCCGAGACACTACTTCCCCTTTTTATTTGATTTCTCTATAGACGAGGCGACATGTGCCCTTTCCTTCATGGATGGCTGCAAATTTTATCAGAGAAAGGAAATACCTTAGTCAAGTGAGCAGTATTCCAGAGACTTTATCCACCTAATGACTCCAGGGATAAAATGGAAGTCATCACTTTGATTTTTGAATCTCAGAGAAACTTGACTTTCCCTTTCCTATCACAGAGAAAACTGCAATTTAACAATTTGTGTAGAGAATGGATAACTTTATTAGGGTGAAACCGTGAAATACCACATGAATGAGGTTCCTCTTAAGGAGGTAAACCATGTTTTGAGCAGGTAAAATGAAAGCACGTATTAATTTGTATATTATTGTTATATTATGATATTATGCTATAATGTTGGAGGATTTTATATGTATGCCAGTGAAAATCAGTAAGAGAGTTCATCCTTAAAAATTCATATTATTTTCTTTATGAGTAGTTTTGGAAGAGACATGGAAAATGATATGGTTTGAATAAAATATGTTTTAAATGAATTTCCAAATAAATTTTCCCCTAATGGTCATCCTTGTTCATTAAGCCTACATAAAAGAGACTGAAGCAGCCATTAAGTAGTGGTTCAATGGCTCTCTGTTTAAAGTGTGTGCTACTGTTCCAACCAATAATGTGTCTATTGTCTTGGAAAATGCTAATTGCTAAATTGATTGTGATATTCATGTTCCAACACTCCAGTCGAACACTGAACAATGTCCCACGTGATGATGGGAAATAGCTGTTGTTTGATGCACAGCGATAGCAGGTCCACGTCTATCACAGTCGTGAAAGGTGGTTTCTGTACCCTGATTGCTTTTCTAAACGAGAATGGCTCAGGTTAGAGAAGGGTAGTACAAGATCCTGCTAAGTCACTTCAGTCATGTCTGACTCTGTGCGACCCCATAGACGGCCTCCAACCAGGCTCCCCAGTCCCTGGGATTCTCCAGGCAAGAACACTGGAGTGGGTTGCCGTTTCCTTCTCCAGTGCATTAAAGTGAAAAGTGAAAGTGAAGTTGCTCAGTCGTGTCCAGCTCTTAGCGACCCCATGGACTGCAGCCCACCAGGCTGCTCCGCCCATGGGATTTTCCAGGCAAGAGTACTGGAGTGGGTTGCCATTGCCTTCTCCAAGTACAAGATACTAAACCATGCTTATTCTTCTCATTGGTGAAGTTGCCCAAGATTAATAGATGCTGAGCAAGGAAACATTTTACATATCCGTGCTTGATGCTGCGCATGCCTGAGAAACCTAGCATGGCACGACAGAATGCATGACGCTCGAGAGTTCGAAACTTGGCTCCAGTTCTGCTCTGGCCCTCTCAGTTTTGTAATGTTATAAGTGACTCTTTGAGATCTCATCAAAGAAATAAGGGCTTGGATGAAATAACTTCCGAGTCCCACTATTTAAACGAAAAATCACTATCAAATTTTTGGCTTAGGACTTAATATGGGAAAAACGGACAAGTAGCTTCCAACAAGTCTTTCATAAAATAGTTACCAAGTCTCTTTATGTGGGAGAACTATACTTATGCCAAAAGTAGAGAGATGAAAGTAAATATTAAAATATAGTATGTGTCATCAAGAGTTTATGATCTAGCCTAATACTGGGAGACTAGTGATAAAATTTTCCCACCAAAAATATATAGGGCTTTCCTGACGGCTCAAATGGTAAAGAATCTGCCTGCAATGTGGGAGACTTGGGTTCGATCCCTGGATCAGGAAGATCCCTGGAGGAGGGCATGGCAACCCACTCCAGTATTCTTGCCTGGAGAATTCGTGGACAGAGGAGCCTGGTGGGCTACAGTCCATGGGGTTGCAAAGGGTCTGATAAGTAATCATTAGGAAGCATCGAACAGCCAGAGTGAAGAACATCTTCTAAATAACTGGTCTATAATCTTCCAAAGTCTCAATGTCATGATAGCCAGGGAAACCTTGAGAAACTCTTTGAGACTGAAGGACACCGAAAGACGTGGTTACCGAATAGAGTTTTAGATTGGAACCTTTTGCTGAAACACAAATTCTGGCCAGCTGGAGAAATTTGAACATAGATGAGATGGTTGAGGGCTTCCCCAGTAGTTCAGCTGGGAAAGAATCTGCCTGCAATGTGGGAGACCTGGGTTCAATCCCTGGGTCGGGAAGATCCCCTGGAGGAGGGTGGGCTACAGTCCATGGGGTTGCAAAGGGTCTGATAAGTAATCATTAGGAAGCATCGAACAGCCAGAGTGAAGAACATCTTCTAAATAACTGGTCTATAATCTTCCAAAGTCTCAATGTCATGATAGCCAGGGAAACCTTGAGAAACTCTTTGAGACTGAAGGACACCGAAAGACGTGGTTACCGAATAGAGTTTTAGATTGGAACCTTTTGCTGAAACACAAATTCTGGCCAGCTGGAGAAATTTGAACATAGATGAGATGGTTGAGGGCTTCCCCAGTAGTTCAGCTGGGAAAGAATCTGCCTGCAATGTGGGAGACCTGGGTTCAATCCCTGGGTCGGGAAGATCCCCTGGAGGAGGGCATGGCAACCCACTCCAGTATTCTTGCCTGGAGAATTCTGTGGACAGAGGAGCCTGGCGGACTGCAGTCCATGGGGTCGCAGAGTCAGACATGACTGAGCGGCTAGGCACAGCACAGCACATAGATGGTTGAAATATATTAACACTAAATTATCTATTTTAATTACTGTATCAGAGATTTGTAGGAAAAGATATTACTTGTAGGAAACACATTGTACAGTAATTGAGGGTAACAGGGCATCAAGGCAGCAAACTGTTGAAATTTGAAACCATTTAGAAAGAAAAAAAAAAAAGGAAAAAAACATCAGGAATCTGAAGCTATCTGTTTTCTGGAGCAGGCTGTGCAGTGACCTGAGTCTCTGCAGGAGAACAAAGCACATCATCCCCTTATGTTTCCATTTCTTTATCTCTTAAATGATGGAGTTGGACTCGCTTATCTTAAATTCCCTATAGATCCAATGCTTAAGTTTCTCTAGTTCAAGAGCACTGCAGTTAGGGGTTAGATGGGACTGGGATAAGGGGTCAGAAGGTCTAGAAGAAGAAACACTGGCTGTGTTTTGTGAGAGGTGAACGTCTCTGTAAGGCCAGGCAGAGGGTAAGGACTCGGAGAAAGGAGAAGCCTGCAAACAGGATTTGAAGGAAGTTGCACAACTGGTAGAGACAAGCTTTTATTTTTCATTGGGAGGTTTCTTGATTCCTTTCTCTTTCTCTTCCCTCCCTCTCTTTCTTCCTCCCCCCTCTTCCTTTCTTGCTTTCTTTCTCTGCTGCTGCTGCTAAGTCGCTTCAGTCGTGTCCGACTCTGTGCGACCCCATAGATGGCAGCCCACCAGGCTCCCCCATCCCTGGGATTCTCCAGGCAAGAGCACTGGAGTGGGTTGCCATTTCCTTCTCCAATGCATGAAAGTGAAAAGTGAAAAGGAAGTCGCTCAGTCGTGTCCGACTCTTCGCGACCCCATGGGCTGCAGCCCACCAGGCCCGTCCATGGGATTTTCCAGGCAAGAGTACTGGAGTGGGGTGCCTAGCAAACATTTATTAAGCATTTCTCACATTCAAGGCACTGAGTGAAACACTGTGGGGAGAACAGGCAAAAAAAGATAGTATCTGTTCTCAGGTTGTTTACAGTCTAGTAGAAGAGAAACTCAGACAACACACACACGCACACACAGCCCTCTGCTGAAACTTCTTTGTGTTTCTCCCATTCGGATGGTCAGAGCTGAATTAGCCTCTTGATCTTGATGTCTTGAGAGATTCCTTCCTCTCTCCCCTCCCCCGAGACACTACTTCCCCTTTTTATTTGATTTCTCTATAGACGAGGCGACATGTGCCCTTTCCTTCATGGATGGCTGCAAATTTTATCAGAGAAAGGAAATACCTTAGTCAAGTGAGCAGTATTCCAGAGACTTTATCCACCTAATGACTCCAGGGATAAAATGGAAGTCATCACTTTGATTTTTGAATCTCAGAGAAACTTGACTTTCCCTTTCCTATCACAGAGAAAACTGCAATTTAACAATTTGTGTAGAGAATGGATAACTTTATTAGGGTGAAACCGTGAAATACCACATGAATGAGGTTCCTCTTAAGGAGGTAAACCATGTTTTGAGCAGGTAAAATGAAAGCACGTATTAATTTGTATATTATTGTTATATTATGATATTATGCTATAATGTTGGAGGATTTTATATGTATGCCAGTGAAAATCAGTAAGAGAGTTCATCCTTAAAAATTCATATTATTTTCTTTATGAGTAGTTTTGGAAGAGACATGGAAAATGATATGGTTTGAATAAAATATGTTTTAAATGAATTTCCAAATAAATTTTCCCCTAATGGTCATCCTTGTTCATTAAGCCTACATAAAAGAGACTGAAGCAGCCATTAAGTAGTGGTTCAATGGCTCTCTGTTTAAAGTGTGTGCTACTGTTCCAACCAATAATGTGTCTATTGTCTTGGAAAATGCTAATTGCTAAATTGATTGTGATATTCATGTTCCAACACTCCAGTCGAACACTGAACAATGTCCCACGTGATGATGGGAAATAGCTGTTGTTTGATGCACAGCGATAGCAGGTCCACGTCTATCACAGTCGTGAAAGGTGGTTTCTGTACCCTGATTGCTTTTCTAAACGAGAATGGCTCAGGTTAGAGAAGGGTAGTACAAGATCCTGCTAAGTCACTTCAGTCATGTCTGACTCTGTGCGACCCCATAGACGGCCTCCAACCAGGCTCCCCAGTCCCTGGGATTCTCCAGGCAAGAACACTGGAGTGGGTTGCCGTTTCCTTCTCCAGTGCATTAAAGTGAAAAGTGAAAGTGAAGTTGCTCAGTCGTGTCCAGCTCTTAGCGACCCCATGGACTGCAGCCCACCAGGCTGCTCCGCCCATGGGATTTTCCAGGCAAGAGTACTGGAGTGGGTTGCCATTGCCTTCTCCAAGTACAAGATACTAAACCATGCTTATTCTTCTCATTGGTGAAGTTGCCCAAGATTAATAGATGCTGAGCAAGGAAACATTTTACATATCCGTGCTTGATGCTGCGCATGCCTGAGAAACCTAGCATGGCACGACAGAATGCATGACGCTCGAGAGTTCGAAACTTGGCTCCAGTTCTGCTCTGGCCCTCTCAGTTTTGTAATGTTATAAGTGACTCTTTGAGATCTCATCAAAGAAATAAGGGCTTGGATGAAATAACTTCCGAGTCCCACTATTTAAACGAAAAATCACTATCAAATTTTTGGCTTAGGACTTAATATGGGAAAAACGGACAAGTAGCTTCCAACAAGTCTTTCATAAAATAGTTACCAAGTCTCTTTATGTGGGAGAACTATACTTATGCCAAAAGTAGAGAGATGAAAGTAAATATTAAAATATAGTATGTGTCATCAAGAGTTTATGATCTAGCCTAATACTGGGAGACTAGTGATAAAATTTGTAAAGCAGTGTTACAATAAATAACAAAATATCATCAAATGTAATGCAAGATCCTGGATTGGGTAGTGAATCAGAAATTGTTGCTGTAATGAACATGGTTGGAAAAATGTATTGAATGACTATCAAACTTATAGAATGTGATAACTGTATTGTGGTTTTTAAGAATATTCTTATTATTAGGAGACGTGTTAAAGTACTTTGGGTCATGAAATGTGCAACTTAATCTCAAATGATTCAGCAAACACACACACATATACATACACATACCATGTATATATACATATATATGTGTGAGAGAGAGACTGTAACAAAATGTTTACAGTTGGTGAAAGTGGTATATGGGTTATTTCTTTTTGGTTTTTACAACTTAAAGTTTGATTTTTTTCAAATTAAAATAGAATAAATAATGTGTGATACAGTGCTACAGGAATGCAAGATAAGTACATTCAAAATCATTATAACAGTGAGTCCATTGAAACAGGATGTTGAATTATCTCATTTTGTGTCTGAGACCCCAAAGATGAGATACACTGGTGAAAAGTGTCCCATGATTCTGAAGAGTAGCCCTAGGCACATACCTCCACAGGTAAGAGATGGTCCACACCAAGCAAGGTCATCAGTCTCTCCCTGCTCATAGCAGAGAGGAGGAACAGTATTCTGAGGCACAGAATGTTTAAATAACTTGCTCAAGGTCACACAGTAGCGAGTTGAGTTGAGGAATCAAAGTCGCAGGTTTGCCTAGCACTTTCCCTGCCTTACCTCTCCTCTATACTGCTTCTGATAACAGTGTTGAACTCCATTTGGATGTTAGACCGTTTTTATTTATTTTTCTCTCTGTACTTTCATCTTTAGTTTGGAATGAAAATTTCCAAAGGAGCCCAGATTATAGTTGCATGATTATTAGTGAATTAGTCAAATTGAAACTGCTGATTTGATTACTTCTACAGCCCTAATTAATGTGATTTGTCCTGTCTTAATGAGTATATATGATTATAAATGGTTTGTCCAGGCACTGATTTTGAAGACTTTCAGAGTAATCAACTCCACTATGCTGCAACTTGGGTCTTTAAAAATATTATATGTTTTAATACATGTATCTAAAGGGAAGCACTTACCATCTAATTCTTGATTAGTAGGACTGAGCTTAAAATATGATGAAAGTGATATTGAGCAAAACTTTCTCAAGTTCTCATCAAGATGCTCTTAGGGGAATAATGTGTCACAAAAGAAAACACTAAATCGACTTGAGAGTAGATAAGATATTTTGAATTTAGGGGAATAGAAGTATTTCAGAAGACATTCAGGACCACAATCATGAAAATGTTTAAATTTCAAAAAAATAGTACAGTCACCTGCTTAGACAAAGATATTTTAGAAAGACAATTGTGAATAGTAACACCTTTAGAATAATTCTCTAAAACAGGAGAAGAAAACCGAGACAGCATAGAGAGAAAGAGGCTAGTCTTTTTACTGAAAGTAATGGTAACCTTTGGATTCTGCAATTTTGGGTAAAGTAGTCTTACATTTTATACCTCTGAAGTTTGTTTCTTTTCACTGTGAAGATTCAGCCTTCGAAGCAAAACCTAATGGGATGTGCTTTGTTAATCTAGCTTTCTGGGAAACTGTCTTCAGTTGAATAATAGCCCCAGGTTTGTGAGTTCATTCACATTTCAACCAAGTGGCAGCTGCAAACTTAAAAGAGCCAAACTGAAGTACTCCCCGTAAATAACCTCAACTTGAGTTTTGAATAATGTTACTTTTAGGTGTTTTTAAAAGCTTTGCTATGTTCATCATGAAGTCTAATGGAAGGTATTTTTGCACTTTGAGAGGAATTATAGTGTGAATGTTTTCCAGAATCTAAATTATATAAATGGTAATCCAAAGAGGTTCCATCTCAGAAGTCACATCATTTTACACATGCCATGGATGAGGAGTCACTGTGCATCAGGCATTGTACATCGCAATCGGGAATGGTCAACAGTGTCTAGTGAAGATAGGCAAGTTACATAGTTAATTACTTACATGTAATATGTTCCTTTTTCTGGCATCTGATATTATTTTTAATAGTATTTCTGTAAATTCTCTTGGAATAACAGTTTCCCGACATTAAGAAAATTCTTATGTTTTGTGCACAATTTATACCTCTTTTTTTTTACTTTTCCTCCCTCTTTATATTTTTACTTTCTTCAGTTTTGTTGTGATATAATTGACATACAGCACTGTAGAAGTTTGCATACAGCATAATGACTTATGTATCATCTGAAATGCTTACTGAAATAAGTTTAGTAGACATCTATCATCTTGTGTAAGTACACAAAAATGTTTTTTTTCCCCTTGTGATGAGAACTTTTAGGACTTAGCGTCTTAATAACTTTCTAGGATACCATACAGCAGTGTTGACTATAGCCATCATGCTGTGCGTCTCAGTAGGTATTTATTTTGTGCCTAGAAGTTTGCACCTTTTGACCACCTTTACCCATTTCTACCACCTACTACCCCTTGCCTGTGGTAACCACCAATCTGATCTCTTTGTCTATGAATCTGGGTTTGTCTGTTTTTTTAAGATTCCACATGTAAATGTGATCATACAGTATTTGCCTTTCTCTGTCTAACTTACTTCACTTAGCATAATACTCTGGAGGTCCCTCTAGGTTGTCACAAATAGTAAGATTTCCTCCTTTTATGATGGATTAATAATCCATTATCCACTCATCCATTAATAGACAGCAGGTTGTTTTCATGTCGTGGCAACTGTAAATACTGTTGAAATTAAGTATGTTCCATTTGATATTCTCCTTTGACATTTGAGGGCTGTGCTGTATGAATAATAATAATAAACTGTGGAAAATTCTGAAAGACATGAGAACACCTGACTACCTGACCTGCCTCTTGAGAAACCTGTATGCAGGTCAGGAAGCAACAGTTAGAACTGGACATGGAACAACAGACTGGTTCCAAATAGGAGTATGTCAAGGCTGTATATTGCTTGGGTAACTCTGTCAAGGCTGTATATTGCTTGGCTGTAACGCTGTATATTGCAGAGTACATCATGAGAAATGCTGGGCTGGAAGAAGCACAAGCTGGAATCAAGATTGCCGGGAGAAGTATCAATAACCTCAGAAATGCAGATGACACCACCTTTATGGCAGAAAGTGAGGAAGAACTTAAGAGCCTCTTGATGAAAGTGAAAGAGGAGAGTGAAAACAAGTTGGCTTAAAGCTCAACATTCAGAAAACTAAGATCATGGCATCTGGTCCCATCACTTCATGGCAGATAGATGGGGAAACTGGAAAAAGTGGCTGACTTTATTTTTCTGGGCTCCAAAATCCCACAGATGGTGACTGCAGCCATGAAATTAAAAGATGCTTACTCCTTGGAAGGAAAGTTATGACCAACCTAGACAGCATATTAAAAAGCAGAGACATTACTTTGCCAACAAAGGTTCATCTAGTCAAGGCTATGGTTTTTCCAGTAGTTATGTATGGCTGCAAGAGTTGGACTATGAAGAAAGCTGAGTGCTGAAGAATTGATGCTTCTGAACTGTGGTGTTGGAGAATACTCTTGAGAGTCCCTTGGACTGCAAGGAGATCCAACCAGTCCATTCTGAAGGAGATCAGCCCTGGGATTTCTTTGGAAGGAATGATGCTAAAGTTGAAACTCCAGTACTTTGGCCACCTGATGCGAAGAGCTACTGGGAAAGATTGAGGGCAGGGGGAGAAGGGGACAAGAGAGGATGAGATGGTTGGATTGGCATCATCAACTTGATGGACATGGATTTGGGTGGACTCCGGGAATTGGTGATGGACAGGGAAGCCTGGCGTGCTGTGGTTCATGGGGTCACAAAGAGTTGGACACAACTGAATGACTGAACTGAAGTGTATGAATTAGTCTTCAATTGTATTTACTTGATCAAGTATCATAAAATGTTTGCTCTACATTCTGTTTCGTTGTATTGTTTCTTCTCAGTTGTGAGACATGCAGGGACCTCCACAGAGATGGAGAGGAAAAATAAAATAGAATCGGGCTAGTGGGTACCCCTTGTGGAGGGCTGGTCTGTACACGGGGAAGGCTGGTGTTATATTTAACAGTGTGTGTGGAACAGTGGTGACTCTGAGGACAGGCAGCATTGGGTTACTATTCCAGAGATCCCTAATCTGTTGTCTAGGACAGGTAGACAGGGGTAAGGAGGCTGTGAGGGGAATGCCATCACCTAAGCTTTAGGGTGTTCTAGCTTTTTTTTGGTCTTAAATCTATATTTTAAAAATTGAAGTATAGTTGATTTACAAACTTGTGTTAGTTTCAGGTGCACAGCAAAGTGTTTCAGTCATGTGTAAACACACACACACATATATACACATATATATGTTCTTTTTCTATCCTTTTTCATTATGGCTTATTACAGGAGTGTTTGTCTAGCTTTAACTAAGGCCCCACCTGGAAATAATTACCAATCATTATCAAACAATACATACCTCAAGTCATGAAAAGTTACCAACTTTTATCTCTATCATTTTCTTTTTATATGATAGTATACTAACATACTCTGAAAACCCAAATTACTTTATTTAAAATCATATTTAATATGATAACATAGCCAGTAATTGGCCATGTTTAAGCTTTTCTTTGAAAGAGATATTAAAATTGTCATAATCATCATTTGAGTTGAATTCAAGTTTATATCTTTAATTATGCCTCAGGGACTTTTATTGCCTTAGGGTTTTATAATTTATTCTTATAAAGTAAGAAACAATTAGTTGAAAGTAATTGATGGGATTTCCCTGGTGGTTCACTGTTTAAGACACAGGTTCAATCCCTGGTGGGGGAACTGAGATCTCACATGCTGAGCAGCACAGCCAAAAAAGAAAAAGTAATTGAACTTGTACTATGGTATATTAAACAATATTTAGCTTATTAAATATTCATCATATAAAAAATAACAAAATATTACATATTTAATTGATCTAACTATATCTGTATATAGCCACTCATTTACATATACACACTCTTAATCATGTATTCAACACATTTAACAGGAACTTACCTGATTCCAGGCATGTTGTTAGGACAGGAAATACAGCCTGAACAGGACAAGCATGAGGGTATCTGCCCTCACAGATCCTGCCTGGCACAGGGATGTCCCTATCTTCTACTCCTGCTCCCTTTGCAGGCATCACTAATCAATAAAGACATTCTTACCCTAGAGCCTAGATCTCCTCTATTCAGTGCTCCATTACTGGATCAGAGCCAGCATGGGAGTTGAAACTGATTTGCCATCCCTGGTTCTATGTTAATGAACAGGCAGTCTATTAAACTGGAAGATGAAAATGATTAAATAAAGTTTAAACTTTTTATTTGACAACCGGTTACATGATTTTGAGTCTCTTTCCAGGGACTCTTCACCAAGATAAAATATTGAAAGGTTGAGTAAGATTGGGACAGGATTTTGTCAAGTAATGATTGGGAAATTTTCTATGTCAAGAAGGCATCAGGAACCACACTCCCCTTAAGGAGTCACACTCCCTTCGTTCAAGGTTATTAAGGGATATTTTCAGGGACAACTTGAGTTTGTGGTTAAAAGGCCATAGCACCACAATTATGCTCAAGAAAGTCAAAGAGGTTTGTGTGGAAGAGAAGAACTCTATATCTAGGAAGAAAATGAATCCCCATCAGTGCAAGTCAACAGAGGTGTGGCTACTCGGCCAGAGGACGTCATGATGATGCCATTTCAAAATGAATCTTGCCTGAGGGCTTTTCCTACCAGAGACCCAAGTTGTAACTGGATGAAAGGTGTACCACCAGGAACAGAAGCTGATGCATGATTTTCAAAGCTGAAGACTCAAGGAAAGACACTACCCATGTCACAGGAGTGGCAAGTGAAGGGGCCCAGCAGAGGAATCATCAGAGAACACACATAAGCACTTGCACAAGGAAGTCAGCCTTAAAACACGTGCAAGGGCTGAAAAGCATGAAGCAGACCTGTGACAGCAGCGGTCATGTAAAGAGCGTCAGTATTCCCGTCACTTTTACATCCAACCTCCTCCAACCCCATCTGGTAAAAACAGGAAAGGAATTTCACCTTTACTGCTAGCTACAGGCTGCAGTTGAGGGAGAAACTGAAATTTCACTTGAACCAGCTCAGAATTTTTCAATATTACCTACGAAAGGAAATTTACATTACTTGAGATTGTATTCATTACTTAAAGTTTTCATGGGCCTTTCTATTATCTATATCACCATAAGAGTTGGACAAATGTCCCTGTTGTTCTGCCAAGGGCAGGGGGTGGACTATAAGTACCAGCTAGGTTTAATGGGACAGTTGTAAACCAAAGTAAAATTGCTTCTAGAATTTGTTCATTCATTCACTCATTCATCCAGAAGGTACTGATACATTGTTGTTCAGTTGCTAAATCGGATCTGACTCTTTGCAACCCCATGGACTGCAGCGCACCAGGTTTCCCTGTCTTTCACCATTTCCTGGAGTTTGCTTAAACTCATTTCCACTGATTCAGTGATGCCATCCAACCATCTCATCCACTATTGACCCCTTTTCCTCTTGCCCTCAATCCCAGCATTAGGGTCTTTTCCAGAGAGTCAGCTCTTCACACAATGTGGGCAAAGTATTGGAGCTTCAGCATCAGTCCTCCTAATAAATACTCAGGGTTAATTTCCTTTAGGATTGACTGGTTTGATCTCCTTGCAGTCCAAGGGACTCTCAGGAGTTTTCTCCAGCACCACAGTTCAAAAGCATCAATTCTTTGGCACTCAGCCTTCTTTATAGTGATATATTTTACCACCTCTACTTATGACAATTAACCTCTTACCCACTGGTTTAAGTTAGTTTAGCAAGAACATTATTGCTTTCATACTCTGCGCCAGACGTAGTCCCAGTTTCTATGTCAGATAAAATAGACTCGCTGTCTTTGAGGAGCTTATCATATCATCTAAAGAGCTGTGAAAAAAGAGACATGGACATTTGTGATTTAAACTTTTATAATGCCTAGAATATGAATTTATAATTTCAGTGAAATATGTCAAGTGCTCTGGTAAGATACACATTATTACCTCTTTTTAATTTCTAATTCCTGCATACTTTCTAATAATAACAGCACGTTTTGACATGAGACGAGTTTTTTATTTGTCTATTTTTGTCTGTTGGATCTTCACTGACGTGTGGGCCCCACCCTAGTGTGGCGAATGGGGGCTACTCTCTAGTTACGGTGCACTGGCTTCTCACTGTGGCAGCTTCTCTCGTGAAAGATGAACTCCAGGGCGTGAGCGCTTCGGTGGTTGCGGGTACATGGGCTCAGTAGTTGCAACTCCTAGGCTCTAGAGCACAGGCTCAATAGTGGCGACACATGGGCTGAAGCTGCTCCACGGCACGTGGGATCCTGCCAGATCAGGGATCGAACTCATGACTCCTGCACTGGCAGGTGGATTCATTACCACTGAGCCACAGGGAAACCCTGAGACAAGAGCTTTTTAGAAAAGGTTACACATGATATTAATAGTGGGGTACCAGACAGATTGTAAATGCTGATGTTGTATGTGTTAATTGCAAAATATGGATGTTAATCCTGAAGAAATATGTGTTAATAATGTATATTGAACATACTGATTAAAATTGTCTGATTAATCCAACAGTAAGTGCTCTAGAGGCATTAAATTGAGCTTTTAGAGAGTTATTATCTACTAGAATCTTTTTAATTTCTCAAATGCTCCTAATATATGATTTGCCACTTGCTAGTTTTTAAAATCTTGGATGCTGAAAAATATATAACTAAAGTGATAAAATAATAAATCTTTCTTCTTCCAATAATCTACCTTACCTTTCTAACCTTACATTGTAGTTAGCTGTTACACACAAATAAATCCCTGGAGACATTGTAATACTACAAGGCTTGGTTTCAAAGTGTATATTCATACAGAATTTCCTTTGCTTAGCACTTGGAGTTGGAATTATGAACATAACATATATATATATATATAAACCTAATTCAGGAAAGGAGAGTAGGTCAGCCTTCTATGGCAGAAGATAAATAGAATTCAAGTGCTCAAAGCTGCAGTCCATGGGGTCGCTAACAGTCGGACAGACTGAGCGACTTCACTTTCACTTTTCTCTTTCATGCATTGGAGAAGGAAATGGCAACCCACTCCAGTATTCTTGCCTGGAGAATCCCAGGGATGGGGGAGCCTGGTGGGCTGCCGTCTATGGGGTCACACAGAGTCGGACACGACTGAAGTGACTTAGCAGCAGCAGCAG
>SJYX01012064.1:270579-290411 GCA_006410675.1 Oreotragus oreotragus | reverse complement strand
GCCAGTACTCTTGCCTGGAAAATCCAATGGACAGAGTAGCCTGGTGGGCTGCAGTCCATGGGGTCGCTAACAGTCGGACAGACTGAGCGACTTCACTTTCACTTTTCTCTTTCATGCATTGGAGAAGGAAATGGCAACCCACTCCAGTATTCTTGCCTGGAGAATCCCAGGGATGGGGGAGCCTGGTGGGCTGCCGTCTATGGGGTCACACAGAGTCGGACACGACTGAAGTGACTTAGCAGCAGCAGCAGCAGCTCAAAGCTAGAACATTCAAGGAAATAGACACTTATTTGTTATGGGGCAAGGAGAATTAGGCCTCAGCAGGACACGAACCTAGAATTTCCAGATGTACAAGCTGAATTCAGGAAAAGCACAGGAAACAGAGATCAAATTGCCAGCATCCATTGGACCATAAAGAAAGCAAGGAAATTTCAGAAAATGTCTACTTCTGCTCCACTGAGTATGCTAAAGCCTTTGACTGTGTGGATCAGAACAAACTGGAAAATTCTTAAAAAGATAGACCACCTTACTTGTCTCCTGAGAAACCTGTATGCGGATCAAGAAGCAACAGTTAGAACCTTACATGGAACAGCTGACTGGTTCAAAATTGAGAAAGGAGTATGGCAAGGTTGTATATTATCACTCTGTTTATTTAACTTCTATGCAGAGTACATCATGTGACATGCTGGGCTGGATAAATCTCAAGCTGGAATCAAGATTGCTGGGAGAAATATCAACAACATCGGATACGCAGATGATACCACTCTAATGGCAGAAAGCAAAGAGGAACTAAAGAGCTGCTTGGTGAGGCTGAAAGACTGTGAAAAAGCTGGCTTGGAACTCAGCATTCACAAAATTAAGATCATGGCATCCAGTCCCATCACTTCATGGCAAATAGAAGGGGGAATAGTGGAAACTGACTAATTTTATTTTCTTGGGCTCCAAAATCACTGCAGATGGTGACGCAGCCATGAAAGTAAAAGATGCTTGTTCCTTGGAAGAAAAGCTATGACCAACCCAGACAGTGTATTAAAAAGCAGAGACATCACTTTGCCAACAAAGGTCCCTATAGTCAAAGCTATGGTTTTTCCAGTAGTCATGTACAGACATTGAGAGTTGAACCATTAAAGAAGGCTGAGTGCCAAAGAATTGATGCCTTTGAATTGTGGTGCTGGAGAAGACTCTTGAGAGTCCCTTCAACAGCAAGGAAATCAAACTAGTCAATCCTAAAGGAATCAACCCTGAATATTTATTGGAAGGACTGATGCTGAAGCAGAAGCTCCAGTGCTTTGGCCATCTGATGCAAAGAGCCAACATGAGTTCATGGGAAAAAACCCCGATGCTGGGAAAGTTTGAGGGCAAAAGGAGAAGGGGATGGCGGAGGATGAAATGGTTGCATGGTATCACTGACTCAATGAACATGAGTTTGAACAAACTCTGGGAGATAGTAAAGGATAGGGAAGCCTGGCATGCTGCAGTTTATGGGGTCACAAAGAGTGAGACCTGACCTAGTGATTGAGCAACAACAAAGAGAATTAAGAACATAAGATATTCACAGAATTTGGCTTCCACTACACAACAAGCATTGTATAGAATACAATAATGCGTGTTATCAGTTTCATGAGTAAAATTAAGAGATTTTAGATAGAACTAGCCCACAGGAATTAAACATCACACACAGACTTTTGAAGACCAAGATGACTCTACTCACAGAGCATGTGCAACATGGGGATTTGCAGTTGCTGTGTATGAAATGCTGTGCGGCTCTGTTTCAGTGTCAAGAACACTGGATGGTGCATAGTACAATATGTCTCCTGCATGTTGACATATCTCTGTCCTTTGTCACTTTCCATTTTTCATTCCTTTCATTCCCCCAAGGAAATCATCTAGAACCGGGGGCTCTCAAAGATAATTGTATATCTCTGCTTGGCATGAGGAACACAGAGAAGGAAGCGAAGCGTAAGAATGGACATTAGAGCAAGTAGGATCCTAGTATAAACTATGGGAAAGTGGGATCATGCTCTTTAAAGATTATTTTAATTTATTTTCGGCTGTGCTTGGTCTTCGTTGCTGCGCGTGGGCTTTCTCTAGTTGCGGTGTGCGGGCTTCTCATTGTGATGGCCTCTCCCGTTGCAGAGCCATGGGCTCTAAGGCGGGGCACAGGCTTCAGTAGTGGCGGCTTGTGGGCTTAGTTGCCCCGCAGTATCTGGAATCTTCCCAGACTAGGTATTGACCCTGTGTCCCCTGCACTGGCAGGCGACTTCTTAACCACTGGACCACCAGGGAAGTTCAAATCATAGTCTTTATAGACATATTTCAGGGTAATTCTGAAGTTCTGTTTTTAGGAGCTTTTGTGGTATTTCTCAGGTCTGACCAAACGTGGGTCCTCCGGATCAAGAGGGCAACCCTTCCGAGGGATGCTCTATGTATGGGTTTCGTGTGTGGGGGAACGTTCATGCTTATGGAGAGATTTCTAAAAGTGCTGGTTTGTTGACAGCCTGGATCTTGCAGTCACTGTTGTCATTTTCCCAGTGATGGAGGAAAATATGACTTCACTTGACCCCTGTTATCCAGACCTTCATGCATCCTCTTTCTATGAGATATTTCCTAACACAGCCTATGAATTGAAAGCTGAACAAACATTATTAAGTGGCTCCTAAATGGTTTTTAGGTAAAGTGGATCATAAGAATTCAATTCCACTCTTCCTCACCTGACCCTAAAATACTTGGTTTTAGTTTATTTTTCTCAATAGCTTATTATTCTATACAATATGTAAGCAAAGGACTGTAAAAAGAAATGAAGAATTAGTTGTAGAGATAAAGAGCATTGCTGTAGTATCGTAGTGGGGTGGGAATTTGGGTGTTAGGGCCTATAGGTGGAATTTCGTTGTTATTTAGTCACTAAGTCGTGTCTGACTCTTTGCGACCCCATGGATTGTAGCCCACCAGGCTCCTCTGTTCATGGGATTTCCTAGGCAAGAATATTGGAGTGGGTTGCCATTTCCTCTTAGAATTTTGTTAGATGGTATCAGATATATCACAAATATGAACCTATCCCTAGAAATGCTAGTTTTATATAGAAAAGTGGCTAATTTTTGTTGAGATTCAGTTCCGTCTCTAATTTTGGTGCATTTCAACAATGAATCTTTTGTTATATGTGCATACATAAAGTTGTCATCTGAATAGCATTCCAGCACTAAGGCTGTGGAAATATGCTTAGAACGTAGAGACATATTTTTAGAGAAAGTGTTCATTCTCCCTGTCTGTTTAAATCATTCTTTTGAAAGCATTTTGTAGATTTTCTGAGTATGAAGGATGTTAGCTAGAACTCTAAATTATATCCCAGTGTCTTTGGAGCGTACCTGCCTTTCATACACCATCATCACTGCAAAAGAGGTAATTCTTGTTGCCTCATTTGTAATTCTGTCATATAAATGTTAAAGTTTCACAAATCGGCCATGACAGCTAATATTCTATTAACATGGCTACACATCTCTTTGGTTAGTTTACATGCTTAATTAACCACATTTCATTTTCTTTCTGGCTTTCACAGCAGCTTCTCTTAATTTGAAATCAAGATTTATGAAAGAGAATGTTTCCTGAGGACTCTCCAATTCTCCTATCTTTAAAGAAATTTCTTCTCAAAGGACCCCAATCAGTCAACGTTAAAGCCAAGAGAAGGAAAAGCGGCTCCTGATGTAGAAGGTGAATGCTGACAGGGACTCAAAAGCAAAACTTTTGAAGTATGCTTCTGTCACTGATCGTGTGGCCTGTGTGACTGTACTTCATCTTCCCTGGCCTCATTTCACTTGTCAGTTAAAAAGGGCATAATATTTATATCCACAGTGTCTTGTAAGTCATTCATTTTTCAATTTTCCTAATGAATACTTTGTTCATATTGAAGTGAGTCTGTACCACGAACAAATGATAGGCCACAATGAAAAACTCCCTTCCTTCGCGAGAGCCCCAGGGACAGCTCCGCTCCCTATTCAGAGTCACACCTTCGCAGATGGATGAGCCCTGCACTGCTGCCTAAAGGTCAGTGTGCAAAGTATTTGCTGACTCAGCTGAAAGGATAAAGCCTGGAGTTTCAACCTACCTGTGTTAAACACCTACTCTCTCTGTGTGTGCTCAATCATGTCCGACTCTTTGCTGCCCCATGGACTGTAGCCCGGCAGGCTCTTCTGCCCATGGAATTTTCCAGGCCAGAACACTAGCGTGGGGTGCCATTTCCTACTCCAGGGAATCTTCCCAACCCAGGGGTCAAACCTGTGTCTTTAGCGTCTCTTGCATTGGCAGGTGGATTCTTTACCACGAGTGCCACTGGGAAGTCCCCTCTGGTACCTACCAGAATAAAATCTGGGAACACTTGGGGAAGAATAAAATCTTGTTTTTACTGAGAGCCGAAAGTTTGATGTTCCAGGACACTATTGTTCTGTAGCCATACCAGAGAAATAAGATATTGGGTGTAACTCACTTGGCTTTCAAATGCTTTCAGAACCACATGTGAACAGCCTTTGGCCAGGCCACATCTCCTGGGCTGCACTCCTCTGGACAGACCTTGCCAAGCGAATGCATGCCAGGGGAGCACTTGGCTGAGTGGTCCTCAGCAGCAGAGGAGTGACCTGGTTACCAGAAGGCTCCACTGTGGCTCCCAGTTAGTGAGGACTGATGGGGCTGGAGGCACTGGCCTAGTCACTGCTAGCCAGTGTTCAACATTTTCCTCACAATGTGCCATGTCAGCTAAACCTGTGAGGGTGTGTAACACAGCCTCAAGCGTACCCCTGTTTCCTAATTTGGTTTCAGAGGGGAAACACGGTGCAGTGGTATTTCTCATTAGGTGATAGTGTAACACTTAGCAATTTGATTGAGAAAATGGGATTGTTTTATAGTCCAGTGGGCTCCAAATTCTCCTCAGATCTTTATTGCTTGGTCCTTATTAATTCAATAAGCAACCTATATCATTAATATAGAAGACAAATAGGTTTCATAAGTGAAGTTCAAAAAAACTGAAGTGATAATAACATAACTGAGATCAGAGTTTCATTTATTTTTTATCAGCGGCAGACAGTGTTTTTGGTAACTTCCATGCAAACAAACCAATATGGTCTTCTTCTGAAGGTGGTCACTGAGATAACAAAACTGTGGCATCTCCACTGACTCTGCTACCATGGAAACACATATGTGTTTGTGTGTGTGTGTGTTTAGCCACTAAGTCACGTTTGCCTCTTTGTGACCCCGTGGGCTGTAGCCCACCGGGCCTCTCTGTCCATGCACTTTCCCAGGCAAGCATACTGGAGTGGTTTGCCATTTCCTCCTCCAGGGAATCTTCCTGATGCATGGATCAAATTGAGGGCCACAGTAGTTTAATTGTGCCAAGAGTTACTATTGGAGTAAGCAAGCACAGACACGAAGAATCTTCTGCAGTACTTCTCACCACACCCTTTGCCCCCAAACACTGCTTCCGCTTTGGGGGGGAAAAATCACTTTTCTACAATAGCAGTTAATTAAATAACATCTGTCCCATTAAACAACTGTACATTGAATAATAACTACATTAACAGAAAAAAAGCCTCTGAAGAATAACTCTTTGGCATCCTTTTCTTTGCCAAGGACTCTGGGAGCCATGCCAGGAAAATACAGTAAAATTTCCTAGCCTAAAAGTTGTGTCCTTTCCTTCCCCACTCTGTGTCTCCATTGTCTATGCCATTTAAAAAAAAAAAAAACAACTTTATTATCTTACTAGAAATTTGAGGGCCTTTCTTCAGTTTCTTTGAAGCTTGCCTTGTGTTTTCAGTGTTGTGGTTCTGTTTCAGTGGGATGATATTATAACCTCTTCATAAGACCATCATTTCTCTTTGTAGCAGATTTCCCACATTTTCAGTGATCTGTATTTTCCAGGTATGGATGCAAATGCTTCATCGCTGTACTTCATGGGCTCTTATACCAGCCTTGCTAGACTTCACATGGTATCTTCCTTTCTCTGAATCTCAAAGCATAAGGATGCAGGGCCATTTCTAAAATCAATTCCTGGCAGGAGAGAAAGGGCCTCCATGCATCAGGAAACCATTTCAAAGGTTAACAGTATATCCAAGGGCATTAATTAAACTTCTTTCTTAAATGAAGGTTCAGTGCTGTCAAAAGGTGGAGTGCATGAGGAGACAAGTCCAAAGCTATAGCTTCCTTCAGAAAAAAGAAATGAAGCTTTTCACAGACAAAGCCTATTAAGCACATTCACCTCCTGATTGTTAGATGTAACAAATAAGAGAGAGAAAGACTGCGGAAAGGCCCTTAACTCAGGGAACAAAGGGTGCTTTCTATATTCTCTGTCACACTATGGTCTTGTCTCTAATTCAAAAAGCCCCAAAGATGGTGATAATTAAGCAAATGATTGATGCCAAACCAGAGATGAATTTTTAGGTGCATTTGATATCAGTTTTCTTCAGGGAGAGTATCTGTTTATTCCGTTTAGCATTGATCCCCGCATAGGACATTAAAAATGACATAGCCTTTGTTAAACAGTTTAAAAGAATTAGAGAATTTTCCTTCTGAGGCTTTGACTGATGAGATCCTTTGCCAACTTATGAATGGAAAAAAATAGGGAATTTTCAGTGTTGTGGTTCTGTTTCAGTGGGATGATATTATAACCTCTTCATAAGACCATCATTTCTCTTTGTAGCAGATTTCCCACATTTTCAGTGATCTGTGTTTTCCAGGTATGGATGCAAATGCTTCATCGCTGTACTTCATGGGCTCTTATACCAGCCTTGCTAGACTTCACATGGTATCTTCCTTTCTCTGAATCTCAAAGCATAAGGATGCAGGGCCATTTCTAAAATCAATTCCTGGCAGGAGAGAAAGGGCCTCCATGCATCAGGAAACCATTTCAAAGGTTAACAGTATATCCAAGGGCATTAATTAAACTTCTTTCTTAAATGAAGGTTCAGTGCTGTCAAAAGGTGGAGTGCATGAGGAGACAAGTCCAAAGCTATAGCTTCCTTCAGAAAAAAGAAATGAAGCTTTTCACAGACAAAGCCTATTAAGCACATTCACCTCCTGATTGTTAGATGTAACAAATAAGAGAGAGAAAGACTGCGGAAAGGCCCTTAACTCAGGGAACAAAGGGTGCTTTCTATATTCTCTATCACACTATGGTCTTGTCTCTAATTCAAAAAGCCCCAAAGATGGTGATAATTAAGCAAATGATTGATGCCAAACCAGAGATGAATTTTTAGGTGCATTTGATATTAGTTTTCTTCAGGGAGAGTATCTGTTTATTCCGTTTAGCATTGATCCCCGCATAGGACATTAAAAATGACATAGCCTTTGTTAAACAGTTTAAAAGAATTAGAGAATTTTCCTTCTGAGGCTTTGACTGATGAGATCCTTTGCCAACTTATGAATGGAAAAAAATAGGGAAAAAATTACAGAATAACTATCACAGTCACTTTAGTTAGGGCATTTTCATATTTACATCTGCTATCAGCATTTGACAAAATGATGTCAAAGGCAAGGAGATAAACAGCCTGACTTTTGTTGTCACATGGGTACTAAGCCATATCAAGATGAAGTGCAGGCATTAGAAAATCGTAAGGGAACTTTGGGCACACAGACAGCCAGAGAGGCTTATCCAGTCACCAGGCAGTACAGTATCTCATATTTCTTAGATGTGAGTGAGTGGCATGTCAGAGATTAGGTAGAAAGTACATGATGCAGAACAAAAAATCCGCTTAAAATATGTCAGAAAATTTCAAAAGACTGTTTCATTTAAAATTTTCATTTTTGTATTAAAATGATTCAACCTACTTTTAAGTAGAGACATACCATGCTCAGACGCTCAGTCGTGTCCGACTCTTTTGCAGCCCCATGGATCCTTCTCCAGGGGATCTTCCTGACCCAGGAATGGAAGCCATATCTCTGGCATTGGCAGGATTCTTTACCACTGAGCCACCTAGGAGGCCCAGTAGAGACGTGATAGCTGCTAATGTTCCATGAGAAGACTGACATGAGAGAACAGCCAATCCCAAGTCTCAGCCTCAGACTGTTAGTTTCGGTGTCAGGAGAACACTTTTCAAGCACCCGTTCCCAGTGCCTGTCCATTTCCCTTTTTCCCTCTGGATTCATCTGGTCTCTGTCGCAGTGGCTCACACCTCCTTACAAAGCTGGGGGAAAAAATAGAGGAAGGGAAGGGAGTGGGCTGTTTTCAAGGTTGAGGGTGTCGGGGATGGCCAAACCCGGATGATAGCTAAGTAGATGAGGGCCAGGAGGAAGCACGGGAGGGTCTGAACCTTGGCCAGGCACAGGCGATAGCATCATAGAGAATTCAAAGCTCCAGAGGCCAGGCTACCGTGTGAGGGGCAGACAAGTTGGGAGAAGATGGAAAAGTAGCTCCCGAGCCTCGGAGACTTGCTTGGTTCCATCCTGAGTGTGTTTTCTGACTGAGCCAGGATTGGCTTAGAGCATATTCCTGCAATAGTGGGAAGTGTCGGATCCAAAATCCTGGCCTCATTTCACTTGTCAGTTAAAAAGGGCATAATATTTATATCCACAGTGTCTTGTAAGTCATTCATTTTTCAATTTTCCTAATGAATACTTTGTTCATATTGAAGTGAGTCTGTACCACGAACAAATGATAGGCCACAATGAAAAACTCCCTTCCTTCGCGAGAGCCCCAGGGACAGCTCCGCTCCCTATTCAGAGTCACACCTTCGCAGATGGATGAGCCCTGCACTGCTGCCTAAAGGTCAGTGTGCAAAGTATTTGCTGACTCAGCTGAAAGGATAAAGCCTGGAGTTTCAACCTACCTGTGTTAAACACCTACTCTCTCTGTGTGTGCTCAATCATGTCCGACTCTTTGCTGCCCCATGGACTGTAGCCCGGCAGGCTCTTCTGCCCATGGAATTTTCCAGGCCAGAACACTAGCGTGGGGTGCCATTTCCTACTCCAGGGAATCTTCCCAACCCAGGGGTCAAACCTGTGTCTTTAGCGTCTCTTGCATTGGCAGGTGGATTCTTTACCACGAGTGCCACTGGGAAGTCCCCTCTGGTACCTACCAGAATAAAATCTGGGAACACTTGGGGAAGAATAAAATCTTGTTTTTACTGAGAGCCGAAAGTTTGATGTTCCAGGACACTATTGTTCTGTAGCCATACCAGAGAAATAAGATATTGGGTGTAACTCACTTGGCTTTCAAATGCTTTCAGAACCACATGTGAACAGCCTTTGGCCAGGCCACATCTCCTGGGCTGCACTCCTCTGGACAGACCTTGCCAAGCGAACGCATGCCAGGGCAGCACTTGGCTGAGTGGTCCTCAGCAGCAGAGGAGTGACCTGGTTACCAGAAGGCTCCACTGTGGCTCCCAGTTAGTGAGGACTGATGGGGCTGGAGGCACTGGCCTAGTCACTGCTAGCCAGTGTTCAACATTTTCCTCACAATGTGCCATGTCAGCTAAACCTGTGAGGGTGTGTAACACAGCCTCAAGCGTACCCCTGTTTCCTAATTTGGTTTCAGAGGGGAAACACGGTGCAGTGGTATTTCTCATTAGGTGATAGTGTAACACTTAGCAATTTGATTGAGAAAATGGGATTGTTTTATAGTCCAGTGGGCTCCAAATTCTCCTCAGATCTTTATTGCTTGGTCCTTATTAATTCAATAAGCAACCTATATCATTAATATAGAAGACAAATAGGTTTCATAAGTGAAGTTCAAAAAAACTGAAGTGATAATAACATAACTGAGATCAGAGTTTCATTTATTTTTTATCAGCGGCAGACAGTGTTTTTGGTAACTTCCATGCAAACAAACCAATATGGTCTTCTTCTGAAGGTGGTCACTGAGATAACAAAACTGTGGCATCTCCACTGACTCTGCTACCATGGAAACACATATGTGTTTGTGTGTGTGTGTGTTTAGTAGCACTTGGCTGAGTGGTCCTCAGCAGCAGAGGAGTGACCTGGTTACCAGAAGGCTCCACTGTGGCTCCCAGTTAGTGAGGACTGATGGGGCTGGAGGCACTGGCCTAGTCACTGCTAGCCAGTGTTCAACATTTTCCTCACAATGTGCCATGTCAGCTAAACCTGTGAGGGTGTGTAACACAGCCTCAAGCGTACCCCTGTTTCCTAATTTGGTTTCAGAGGGGAAACACGGTGCAGTGGTATTTCTCATTAGGTGATAGTGTAACACTTAGCAATTTGATTGAGAAAATGGGATTGTTTTATAGTCCAGTGGGCTCCAAATTCTCCTCAGATCTTTATTGCTTGGTCCTTATTAATTCAATAAGCAACCTATATCATTAATATAGAAGACAAATAGGTTTCATAAGTGAAGTTCAAAAAAACTGAAGTGATAATAACATAACTGAGATCAGAGTTTCATTTATTTTTTATCAGCGGCAGACAGTGTTTTTGGTAACTTCCATGCAAACAAACCAATATGGTCTTCTTCTGAAGGTGGTCACTGAGATAACAAAACTGTGGCATCTCCACTGACTCTGCTACCATGGAAACACATATGTGTTTGTGTGTGTGTGTGTTTAGCCACTAAGTCACGTTTGCCTCTTTGTGACCCCGTGGGCTGTAGCCCACCGGGCCTCTCTGTCCATGCACTTTCCCAGGCAAGCATACTGGAGTGGTTTGCCATTTCCTCCTCCAGGGAATCTTCCTGATGCATGGATCAAATTGAGGGCCACAGTAGTTTAATTGTGCCAAGAGTTACTATTGGAGTAAGCAAGCACAGACACGAAGAATCTTCTGCAGTACTTCTCACCACACCCTTTGCCCCCAAACACTGCTTCCGCTTTGGGGGGGAAAAATCACTTTTCTACAATAGCAGTTAATTAAATAACATCTGTCCCATTAAACAACTGTACATTGAATAATAACTACATTAACAGAAAAAAAGCCTCTGAAGAATAACTCTTTGGCATCCTTTTCTTTGCCAAGGACTCTGGGAGCCATGCCAGGAAAATACAGTAAAATTTCCTAGCCTAAAAGTTGTGTCCTTTCCTTCCCCACTCTGTGTCTCCATTGTCTATGCCATTAAAAAAAAAAAAAAACTTTATTATCTTACTAGAAATTTGAGGGCCTTTCTTTAGTTTCTTTGAAACTTGCCTTGTGCTTTCAGTGTTGTGGTTCTGTTTCAGTGGGATGATATTATAACCTCTTCATAAGACCATCATTTCTCTTTGTAGCAGATTTCCCACATTTTCAGTGATCTGTGTTTTCCAGGTATGGATGCAAATGCTTCATCGCTGTACTTCATGGGCTCTTATACCAGCCTTGCTAGACTTCACATGGTATCTTCCTTTCTCTGAATCTCAAAGCATAAGGATGCAGGGCCATTTCTAAAATCAATTCCTGGCAGGAGAGAAAGGGCCTCCATGCATCAGGAAACCATTTCAAAGGTTAACAGTATATCCAAGGGCATTAATTAAACTTCTTTCTTAAATGAAGGTTCAGTGCTGTCAAAAGGTGGAGTGCATGAGGAGACAAGTCCAAAGCTATAGCTTCCTTCAGAAAAAAGAAATGAAGCTTTTCACAGACAAAGCCTATTAAGCACATTCACCTCCTGATTGTTAGATGTAACAAATAAGAGAGAGAAAGACTGCGGAAAGGCCCTTAACTCAGGGAACAAAGGGTGCTTTCTATATTCTCTATCACACTATGGTCTTGTCTCTAATTCAAAAAGCCCCAAAGATGGTGATAATTAAGCAAATGATTGATGCCAAACCAGAGATGAATTTTTAGGTGCATTTGATATTAGTTTTCTTCAGGGAGAGTATCTGTTTATTCCGTTTAGCATTGATCCCCGCATAGGACATTAAAAATGACATAGCCTTTGTTAAACAGTTTAAAAGAATTAGAGAATTTTCCTTCTGAGGCTTTGACTGATGAGATCCTTTGCCAACTTATGAATGGAAAAAAATAGGGAAAAAATTACAGAATAACTATCACAGTCACTTTAGTTAGGGCATTTTCATATTTACATCTGCTATCAGCATTTGACAAAATGATGTCAAAGGCAAGGAGATAAACAGCCTGACTTTTGTTGTCACATGGGTACTAAGCCATATCAAGATGAAGTGCAGGCATTAGAAAATCGTAAGGGAACCTTTGGGCACACAGACAGCCAGAGAGGCTTATCCAGTCACCAGGCAGTACAGTATCTCATATTTCTTAGATGTGAGTGAGTGGCATGTCAGAGATTAGGTAGAAAGTACATGATGCAGAACGAAAAATCCGCTTAAAATATGTCAGAAAATTTCAAAAGACTGTTTCATTTAAAATTTTCATTTTTGTATTAAAATGATTCAACCTACTTTTAAGTAGAGACATACCATGCTCAGACGCTCAGTCGTGTCCGACTCTTTTGCAGCCCCATGGATCCTTCTCCAGGGGATCTTCCTGACCCAGGAATGGAAGCCATATCTCTGGCATTGGCAGGATTCTTTACCACTGAGCCACCTAGGAGGCCCAGTAGAGACGTGATAGCTGCTAATGTTCCATGAGAAGACTGACATGAGAGAACAGCCAATCCCAAGTCTCAGCCTCAGACTGTTAGTTTCGGTGTCAGGAGAACACTTTTCAAGCACCCGTTCCCAGTGCCTGTCCATTTCCCTTTTTCCCTCTGGATTCATCTGGTCTCTGTCGCAGTGGCTCACACCTCCTTACAAAGCTGGGGGAAAAAATAGAGGAAGGGAAGGGAGTGGGCTGTTTTCAAGGTTGAGGGTGTCGGGGATGGCCAAACCCGGATGATAGCTAAGTAGATGAGGGCCAGGAGGAAGCACGGGAGGGTCTGAACCTTGGCCAGGCACAGGCGATAGCATCATAGAGAATTCAAAGCTCCAGAGGCCAGGCTACCGTGTGAGGGGCAGACAAGTTGGGAGAAGATGGAAAAGTAGCTCCCGAGCCTCGGAGACTTGCTTGGTTCCATCCTGAGTGTGTTTTCTGACTGAGCCAGGATTGGCTTAGAGCATATTCCTGCAATAGTGGGAAGTGTCGGATCCAAAAATGAATCAGGGAAATCCCAGCCCAAGGAGAAAATGAGATGGAGGACCACGCAGAATGCTGGTGTTCATAATCCAGAGGAAAGACTAGACCTGTGGAATATATTGTAGAAACACAAAAGTCAGATGAGGTATCCAAGAATCCAGAATTGGAATACATGAAAATAAAAACCCCACAAAGGAGATCAGGAGAAGGAAGCGACAGACAACACTATGAGTGAAAAGAGGTCCCTCCTCTAAAGAGAAATTAAAAAGATAATAGCAATACTATCAACAACTACGTTCTTATTCTGAAATCTGAGTTGAAATGGCCAAATTCCTGAAAAAATATAATGTGTAGATTTCTAAAGAGAATTTGAAGCTTGAATAATTCTGTAAGTATTAAAATAATTAAGTCTTCAAAAAACAGATAAGTAATAAAAATCTTCAATTAAAACTGCAGAATCAGGTGATTATATAGGTGATTTCTACCAAATGTTAAAAATGTAGAGTATCCTTAATTTTTAATTTAACAAACTCCTCTTAATCATCAGAAAAAGAGGGAATATCCAGCTCATTTTATATCAAGACCCAAAATAACCATGTAAAAGGAAAATGTGCAGATCAATTTTACTTTATAATATAGGTGTAAAAATTCTAAAAATAATTTATATTCAAAAACTAGAAAATCAAATCCAATGTGTATTAAAAAAGAAAATGTACCCAGACGAGATTGGGTTTATTTACAGCCGGCAAAGAGGATTTATATTAAAAAATATAATTCCCATTAATAAACATTTAGATGGTAAATAAAATTAACATTGAGCTTTAACATG
The DNA here is from genome assembly GCA_006410675.1 of Oreotragus oreotragus. NCBI lineage: Eukaryota > Metazoa > Chordata > Mammalia > Artiodactyla > Bovidae > Oreotragus > Oreotragus oreotragus. The sequence goes on along the minus strand of SJYX01012064.1, from coordinate 276,592 downwards.
TTAGAGGCTCAGAGAAATCTTTCCATAGAAAAACTTATTTAAATTTGTTCAACTCGGATTTTTTTCAGATTTTCCTTGAACACTTAATTTTTGTTCTCCTTGTTCATTCACTAAGTCGTGTGTGACTCTTTGCGACCCTATGAACTGCAGCATGCCACGCTCCCTGTCCTTCACTATCTCCCTGTGTTTGCTTAAACTCATGCCCATTTTGAGTCAGTGATGCCCTCCAATCATCTCATCCTCTGTCGTCCCCTTCTCCTCTTGCCCTCAATCTTTCCCAGCATTAATTAGGGTCTTTTCCAATGAGTCAGCTCTTTGTATCAGGTGGCCAAAGTATTGGAACTTCAGCTTCAGCATCAGTCCTTTCAATGAATATTCAGGACATGAAGAATTACTTCAGCATTTGTTACTGAATATTTAAGCTGTAAATATGTAAAAAATGTTTGAGTCTCTCCAGATAGATTCTATATATGTAGTTTTGCTTTTAGAACATCATGGTGTGATGCATTAGAAGGGACTCCAGGCAAGAGGCACGAGGAAGGAAACTATAGCCCTTTCACTACTAAATGAGCTAAGGACTCTTTGACTTGTTTGCATCACATCTTTCTAAAATGCAGAATTATAATCTTTATCATTTATTTCACCTCCCTAGAGTTTTGAGCTCTCTATATTAGAAAAAAATATTTTTAAACACTGAACAATTTGTGCACATTTTGTATTTGTGGTACTTTAAAAAAACCAACTAAAATTTCTTCTATCACTTTTGATAAATTGTGTGGTACCCATTGTCTAATAAAAAAAAAGTTTCAAGAATCGAAGCCTCTAACTTCCATAATCAAGAGCCCACGAGTAACCACAAGGCCCTCCCTTCTGAGCATGTGGCATTTGGTGTGGTCATTCTGTCATGCTTGCTCCGACATGGGCATGTTCACTTGAGAATTATTCAGACACTGCATTTTTTGTATGGAGTACGTGATATTTATGCAGATGTCATGATGAAAAATAGAAAACCACTAAACTTTTCACTACAAAGCATTATAAAACTTTGTGTGAAACATACAGCCTTCTCCAATCTCTGATTCTCAACTAGACCCTAAGCTCCAACTTCTCCCTGAGTGATACTATATCTTAGAGAATCAAAATGCCTTATGGCCAGAAGGGTACTTATGGAGTACGTGATATTTATGCAGATGTCATGATGAAAAATAGAAAACCACTAAACTTTTCACTACAAAGCATTATAAAACTTTGTGTGAAACATACAGCCTTCTCCAATCTCTGATTCTCAACTAGACCCTAAGCTCCAACTTCTCCCTGAGTGATACTCTATCTTAGAGAATCAAAATGCCTTATGGCCGGAAGGGTACCTGAAAAATAGTGGGCACTGGTTGATGCCTTTTAAAGGACTGAATGGATGATAACTGGAATTTTACTTTCCATACTGACTCCCCACACCCACTCTGGAAGGCAGGACTTTTTTCTTCCTTTTTAAAAATGATGGTGTGCCTAGTTCTCAAAGCAGATCTACATCTAATGGATGGATTAATAATTATTGCAGTTGTTAAAGTGAATGACTGAGGCTGTTCAATGGTCATTCTGTCATGCTTGCTCCGACATGGGCATGTTCACTTGAGAATTATTCAGACACTGCATTTTTTGCATGGAGTACATGATATTTATGCAGATGTCATGATGAAAAATAGAAAACCATTAAACTTTTCACTACAAAGCATTATAAAACTTTGTGTGAAACATCCAGCCTTCTCCAATCTCTGATTCTCAACTAGACCCTAAGCTCCAACTTCTCCCTGAGTGATACTATATCTTAGAGAATCAAAATGCCTTATGGCCAGAAGGGTACCTGAAAAATAGTGGGCACTGGTTGATGCCTTTTAAAGGACTGAATGGATGATAACTAGAATTTTACTTTCCATACTGATTCCCCACACACTCTGGAAGGCAGGACTTTTTTCTTCCTTTTTAAAAATGATGGTGTGCCTAGTTCTCAAAACAGATCTACATCTAATGGATGGATTAATAATTATTGCAGTTGTTAAAGTGAATGACTGAGGCTGTTCAATCTAACACAATAGACATCTATTGAAGACATACCACATTTTCATATGATATGTGTTTGCTTTTAAGGAAGGTTGTTGAGTATGCATAGTACAAAGAATAAAAATAATGAGGACTAAGGCAAAGGGGAAATCTGTATAAAAAAATAATAGCCTCTGCATTGGCCCACAAGGACCTCACCTCTTTGTCTCCATGCTCTTGTGCAGTTCCATACCTTGGAATGTAAGCTGGACCTGATGGCTTCCTTTTAATTGAATAGAATGTACTAGAAGTGATCACTTCTGAGATTAGGTTCCAAAAAGACAGTAACTTACATCTTCTCTGTTGCTTTCTCAGTCTGCCATGAATGTGAGCTGACCTGTGATCAAGGCACTGCAACAAGGAACTGAGTGAGTCCTCTGACCAACAATGACGAACTAAGGACTTCAGTCCAACATCCTGTGAAGAGTCACATCCTATCAGCAACCAGGTAAGTGATTCCAAGAAAGCAGCTGCTCCTTTCCTTAAGCCCTTAGTCAAGAAGACAGCCCTGGCCAAAATCTGATCACAGATATGTATGAGACTTTGGAACAGAGACACTCAGCTAAGCTGCACCCACAGAAACTATCAGGTGAAGTGAAGTGAAGTGAAGTCGCTCAGTCGTGTCCGACTCTTTGTGACTCCATGGACTGTAGCCTACTAGGATCTTCTGTCCATGGGATTTTCCAGGCAATAGTCCTGGAGTGGATTGCCATTTCCTTCTCCAGGGGATCTTCCCAACCCAGGGATCGAACCCGGGTCTCCTGCATTGTAGACAGACGCTTTACCATCTGAGCCACCAGGGAAGTCCGAAACTATCGGGTAATAAATGTTTATTGCTTTTTAAGCCCTGATGTTTTAGATAATTTATTGTGCAGCAATAAGAAACTAATACATTCAGAAACAAAATTAGCACATCAATACGTATGTTGTATTGTGTAAGTTAACAGAGCCAAAGCAGACAGGGACACCACTATTTACAAGAAATAATATCCAGACAATAAATATGACTCGGGTGTTGATAAGAGTCATTGCTTTCCTACAGGTTGCAGTCAGAAGAAATATTTCCCATTAGTCCTTTTAGGTGATCTCTGGTGATATCTTTAATATCATCACTACAATGAATAAACAGTGATCCATAGGTTTACGCTCAGTAGATAACATCTCTAAGTGTATGTCAATGGCAGAGTGCTGAAGCTTTGTGAGTATTTTTCTGAGAGGCAACAAAAATAGTGTAAAAACATATTATTTTGATGGTCAGGGTTGATCTTAGATAATTTAGAATATGCAGCTATATGTATGAATTCTAGCTCTTTTCTTAGTAAGAAATGGAGAGTGTAAGCTTTAAGGTTGTCATCAAAGCAAGCACCAAAAGTAAAGATATTTTTGTCTTGCAATTTTAATGGTTTTTTAAAAATTTATTTTATTGAAGTATAGTTGATTGACAGTGTTGTGTTAGTTTCTGGTGTATGGCAAAGTGATTCAGCTTCATATATATATTTTTTTCTTTTTTTCTTTATGGTTTATTACAGGATATTGAGTATAGTTCCCTGTGCTATACAGTAGGACCTTGTTTATCTGTCCAATGCATAATAATTTGTATCTGCTAACTCAAAACTCCCAATCCCTCCTGCCCTCACCTGCCTGCCACCAGCAACCACAAGTCTCGATGCCTGTGACTCTGTTCCTGTTTCACAGATGCGTTCTTATGTGTCATATTCCAGATTCCACATATAAGCAACATCACATGGTGTTTCTCTTTCTCTTTCTGACTTACTTCGCTTCGTATGATCATCACTGGATCCATCCATGTCGTGCTGCAATTTTAAAAGATCCAAAATTTTTAAAACATCAATAGGGTAGAGGGTAGAATCAAGGTCCTTTTAATAAAATTAAGTACCATGGTTAAAACTTTCGTAGTAAAATGTAATCAAGCTACATTAGAAAGAAGTTGTTGAAAGTGAGGGTAAGACAAGTCGTCTCCTCCTCCAGGAGCTGTGCAGGCAGGCCAAAGTCAACGACTAGTTACAAGGCATAAGCTTGTCTGAGAAACAGCCCATGGATGGGGACCAGAGCCTTCTGGTCCTCATAGTCTCAGTTGTACTAAGTTCCTCTCTGTGCACCTGCTCACTTTATCCTAAACTAGGAAATAACTCTACAAGGTGTAGAAATGAAGAGCATCTTTTCCTTTGCTCACTGGTAGCATGTATTCTCTCAGAAGGACAATTTATGCCGTTTCAAACAAACAGGATCCTGTATTCCATGTGGTATTAATGACTAGGTCATGATTTTTTCGATTAAGAAGTTTTATTTACTTGATCCTTTTTTCTTTTAATCCCCTTTAATTTTCTACAAATATTATTTCTGTCATATTTATATCCTTGATATAATTGTTCTCCTGGAGACCTTTAAAAACACACTTTCCACTTATGCAGCCTTCTAACAGAGCAAAAATCTCATTCTCTGCTCTGTCTTTTCCCCAATTTGATCAAAAGGAACATGAAATTGTGGGGATGTATGCAGGGAGATTTGTCAGTCTTGTCTTGTTTACTTCGACTGTGAGGTATAAATTGAATTTGGGGCCCTCTCTTCAAGAATACACTATTTACTATCAAATAAGTTGATGTTAGTGGATCAGATATGGGTAAGGTTTTCTATGATANGTCTCTATTTGAAGAGTCTAATAATTGTGATGACGACAGGTATCACCTGCAAGACATTGAGTGATGATAGAAAATTGAAATTCAGGGTTTTGTGATTCACATACTGAAGAATACATGTCTCCTGGTTTTTCTTTCCTCCCAAGAAAACACCCCTTTGATATGTTCTGGCTGCGAAATTGGAAAGTGTGGCTTGTCTTGTTTTGTTTTGATTTGGTTTCCTTAAAGAGAAATGATCTGTAGATTCTTGTGGGGATAGAAAAATGTCATGTGAAGTGTGGATGTTCCGGTAAATCATTAGGCCCTTAATATTACTGGCATGTCTGACACTTCAGTGATATGTAAATTCCAAGGAGGGTTTACTTTTTTGTTTCCTCCAAGCTTCAGAAGGACAAAAATGACCAGGAAGTGGTGATAATAAACTTCACTGTCTTTTTAAGATTCTTCTTTTTCTTAAAGATGAATAAATCTCATAAAAATAATCCACATACAATATTGTAAATTAAAATAAAATAAAATCTGAAAAAAAAAATCCACATATTGATGTTCCTTACCTCTTCATCATCTTCACTTAGCTATTTTGTGAGGCAGATTTATCTATCTATGTATAATCATAGATATATTTCTCTCTGTTATTCTTAGTCCTTTTGTGTTTTTATGTAGGATGAGAGGTTTTTTTAAATTGAATTTTATTTGTTTATTTATTTATTTCTGGCTGTGCTTGGTCTTTGTGCTCTGCGTGGGCTCTCTCTAGTTGCGAGTGTGGGATTCTCTCTAGTTGTGGTATGTAGGCTGCTTATTATNGGATGAGAGGTTTTTTTTAATTGAATTTTATTTGTTTATTTATTTATTTCTGGCTGTGCTTGGTCTTTGTGCTCTGCGTGGGCTCTCTCTAGTTGCGAGTGTGGGATTCTCTCTAGTTGTGGTATGTAGGCTGCTTATTACGGCTGCTTTTCTTGGTGAGGAACACAGGCTCTGGGGTGCGTGGGCCTCAGTAGCTGCGGCACATGGACTCAGCAGTTGCAGCTCCCAGGTTGTAGAGCGCAGACTCAGCTGCCGTGGCACACGGGCTTAGTTGCCCTGGAGTATGGACCAGCGATTGAACCCGTGTCTCCTGCCCTGGCAGGCAGATTCTTCACCACTGAGCCACCAGAGAAACCCTGTTAGTCCTTTTGTTAATGATTGGAAAAAGGTCAGCAAATAGGTTTTTTGTTCTGTTTACTTAAATGCAGTGTTTTGTTTTTTTATTTTTATTTTTA